>LTAE01001221.1:3719-39272 GCA_001647135.1 Pontederia paniculata | reverse complement strand
CACACTCGCGATCGACGAGGAGGTCGAATCACGCAATCGTCCGCCGGATCTGCACTCTGCTCCGTGTCGTCCTGCGCTCCGTCGGCGATCTTGACGAGCTCTATGGCAGAAGGCAGTGACGTAGACTTCCTGGCCGCGACGAACAAAGGATCTCCTCCGCCGATGGAGACAACAAAGAGGTCCTCCGTTCCGGTGGCCATGGTGAACTCGCGTCGATTGTTGAGAACGTGAGTGATGGCCGTGGCCGCGAGGTTGCCCATCGTGAGCCCCGCGCCGACCGCGCGGATCCGTGTCCGGTCATCCACGACCGCGACTGCACCGCGTCGTCTCCCGTCGTCGGGTCCGCGCACGTCGCCGCACACACCCATGAGGAAGTCGTACTCGTCAGGTTCCACGGCGTCCGCCTAGGAGAACACGAATGGCGCCCCCGAGGCGAGGTCGTAGCACGGGACGAGCACTAGCTTCACTTTGTCCCACGAAGCGCACTACGACAAACGCACCTTCAGTTGTCGATGCAACTTCCTCTGTTTTTTCTCCTATTTTTCTGCGTCTACGGTGAACGGTACACCTCCTTACCAAAGTAGAAGATGACACTGTAGACATAAATCCTAGCCACTCATCCATATAAATTCAAATCCTGACCACATATACATTGCTTATTAGATTTTTTTTTAATCATAGCCATCAACTCTAGCAATAATATTTGTTAATCGAATCTGAACCACATGCTTTTGACATAGATTTATTAATCATCTTCAGATTAAGGAATTGTTTATAATTAAACTATTTCATCTGCCGTTAGTAGATCTTACATGAAAATCTTTTTTGACAGTCTAATATTTCTTTATTGGGATTGATTGCGAAAATTAGTGTTAAGTAAATATTTTGCCATAAATTTTTCGGTTATAGTTGACTGCTTGTATGGTAAGTCCATTGTTATAGTCTTTATCGCAATGACTTGTAACTGCTGCCTAAATAATATTTTATTGTCATAATTATGATTATTGCACCTTAATTAGTTTTACATCATTAATTACTGCAAGTTACGGTTATTGTTCTTGTAAGAATTTAATTATTCAAATTCCTGGCATTTAAAATTTACATCATTAATTAGTGCCGTAATATTAGCTTACAATAACTAATTGCTGACATTTAAAACTATTTTAAATTTAGTTTATATTGTTAATTCATAAGAAACTTGTAATACATAATTTTTGTTCCATATATGTTCCCAAAATATATATATACAATACTTCCTTAAATAACTGTTACCAACATATCATTCTGATATTTGAATTCATAAATTTTGATTTGGACTCGTTATGCCAGATATACTGTTTCCGAAAACATATAATATTTTCTTAAATAATTGTTACCAAAGATATTATCTTGAATATTTGAATTTATGATTTTTATTCGACCTTATAAATATATTATGAAGTTTTCTTTTTAATTTAAACTTATTATTTTCGGATTTTGAAGTTTATTATTTCCTTAATTTGCTATTAGGTTCCAGCTCACTCATAACTTTTCTATATTTTGTTTAATTGCCATATTTTTTTAATTGCCATTATTTTTATTAACTGATTCATTTATTACAATTGGCATATTCTTATACAGCATAGAGAATTTTTTTTAACGTCTTATTAATGATCATACCAATATGCAATTTTTAATATTGATTAAAAAAGTTGGCATATTCGATTTAGTTACTTGTTTTGTTACGTTATATCATTTATGAACGTGCATTTTTTTATTTATTTCAAAAATAATTGAGCGTTAACTGTTCACATTCATACTATTAACAAATTGCCATGAGTTTGGATGCCCATTTATATTATTTTAATATATCTAGTTACTTCTTTCCATAATAATATAAGTCTCTGCTTGTTATTATTATTTTTAACTCTGACGTACATTTGTTATTAGTTTAGACATATTAGGAAATTGAATAATTAAGGCATTTATTTATTGCTTAATTGGGAAATGCCATTTTTAATATTATTCAAATCCAATTAGTCATATTTAATGTTGTTAGATGCTTCGGACAAAATTTAATTTTTTAAAATAGTTTTTCTTTTTTTCTGAATTATATATATATATATAACAACTTCAGCATATTATTCTGTTAAAATTATTTTCGGACAAAATTATTTTTGAAAATAATTATTGTGCATTATTTATTTTCGGACAAATTAATATTTGACATATTTATGTATTTTTGGGAAATAAAATTTATGTATTATTTATTTTCGGAGGAAATTAAGTTTTTTGAAAATAATTTTAGTATATTGGTCTGTTAAAATTATTCTGGAATAAAATTAAATTTTAAAAATAGTTTTAGTATATTATTATGTTAAAATTATTTTCGGAAAATTGATTTTTTGGAAAAATAATTTTTAGTATACTATTTTATTAAGCTATTTTCGGAAAAAATAATTTTCCATATATTATTATGTTAAATTATTTCGGACAAAATATTTTTTTAATAATTTTAGTATATTATTCTGTTAAAATTATTTTGGAAAAAATTAATTAATAAAATTATTTTCAGTAGCTGAAAATATTTTTGGATATTGAAAATATATTTTTATTATCTTTGAACACATTTATAAATTAAATATTTTCTTTAAAAATTATATTAGATATCGGTGTACTTAGAATAAGTCTAAGTATTTATTCATGATAAAGAATTAAAACTTATCATCATTTAATTATTCTTTAGAAAATTCAGATAAAGTCTTATCTGAATAAATAGCTTTTGAGCTATGTGGTACATTGGAACACCTAAAAAGAGCATATATGACTTTTGAAAAGCTCTAAAAGGGACATGAATTTACAATTGCTATTGTCCAAGTACACCACATATAAATAGAATCAGACAAATGTGTCTGAATATTGTAATGGCGAAATACATATAAGCCAGACAAAAATGTATCTGATCACCTCGGTGCTAAATATCCACTTATCTGCCTTCGACATGACCGCACGATAGTTGTTACAGGAGTCGACCAAAAGAGTTGTTGAATTGTCCTCCATTTTGACTATTGAGCAGTACACAACCAAGGGAAAGAATAAGATTAATGTCTTCAACATAGAGGAAGCTGCTGAAGGGCAGGAGGCTCATGCTTTGCACTATTGCAAGCAAGTCATGCCAATCTTCAGCCTTACAAAAAGCAGTTCAAAACTCAAGGTAGGGCGCAAGGTTCCAAGAAGGGCTTGTCATGATTTTGAAAGTTTGGGATTTTCAAGATCAACTGTCCCATAAAACTTGGACAAGACAGAAACAAAGGCCCACCGAGCGAAGGTCGAGGAGGCAGAAGACAAGGAAAAGATACAAGCATCAGTAAGTTATGTTTCGCCATCGTGGTGGAATGCAAGACGATGACAAAGGACATCAAATGAGTGGTAGATCGAATCGAATGCGGCTCACCACATTGTAAGACCAAAGAGGGTCTTATAACTTCAAAGAAATTGCAAAAGAGAAAAAGAGGATCTACATGGGCAACAACACATACCTCGATGTTGAGGAGGTTGGTGAGTACAAGCTAGCCATATGTGATAGTTTTGTTTTACTGAAAGATGGACGCAATCTGATCTTTGTTCCTGTCTTTTTGCATAAGGTCTTTGAAGTTAGGTTTTATAATGGTCGGATAACCATAGGCAAGAACAATGAGGTCATAGAACCGGGAAGCTTGTACCCGGTCATGACGTGTTTTGCCTGAATGTCGTTAAAAAAAATAAATAAAAGACTCTTCCCAGTATTCATTATGTTATATGTCTGATTATGATCTCTGGCATGAGAGATTAGGACATCCAGGAAACTCAAAAGTGGAACAAATAAAGAGGAATTTAGTGTCCAACATTTTTGGTGCAAGAACAATGCCATGTGAGCATTGCTTGGCCGGTAAAATGACAAGGTCCCCTTTTGGTGTGGGGACAAGGTCAACTGAGTTGTTGGAACTAATTCATTATGATATTTGTGGACCATTGAGTGTTCCTACCTTCGAGGGAAAAGAGTGCTTTATTACATTTATTAACGACTATTATGTATACCTCTTAGAGAGAAAGTCAGAAGCTTTTGAGACTTTCAAGAGGTATAAGGCACTAGTTGAGAAGAGGTTAGGTAAACCTATTAAGTGCCTGAGGACAGATAGAGGAGGAGAGTTTACCTCCCGGGAATTCGAGGGGTACTGCATTTCAGAGGGCATTCGTAGGGATACTACAATGTCGTACACACCACAGCAGAATGGTGTGGCAGAGAGGAAGAATAGGACTCTGATGAATGCAGTAAGGTGTATGTTGTCTCACTCGGGTATGCCAAAGCGTTTTTTGGGGTGAAGCTTTGAGGACCGCGAGTTACATACAAAACTGAATTCCCACAAAGTCCATAGAATCAACGCCATATGAGTTATGGGTTGATAGAAAGCCCGAGATGAGTCATCTCTGGAAATGAGGATGTAAGGCGCACGTATTGATTCATAGTCAGCTCAGGGACAAGCTGGACTTGAGAACCTTAGTCAGTTTAGTCAGCTCAGGGACAAACTGGACTTGATGATAGAAACGTGCAGATTTATTGGATATAGTCAGCAGTCCAAAGGGTACAGATTTTTTCATCAGGAAAATGACCTAATAGAGAGTCGTGAAGCTACTTTTCTAGAGAATGAAAAGGAGCAAGTTGGGAAGGATGAGGATCCCCTCACGATTCTAGGAGACGATGGATACAACTCGGGAGATCCACTGTACTATCCAGCAGTGGGAGTTGATGATCCAGCTCCAAGCGAGATACCCTTGGATGTAGTGGAACAGGGTAGTTCCACGAGTATAACTGGCACCAAGCGCCCACGGGTAACACCCACATATTTGGATGATTATGTACTGTACGAGTGCGAGGCATCATGTTACTCCGTTGATACTGAGATAGAGGATGGTACAAATCCTATCACCCTGAAAGAAGCGATGACTTCTAGTGAATCGGAGTCTTGGGCGGCCGCCATGAGAGTAGAATTTGACTCGATTCAGAACAACGAAGTGTGGGCATTGTGTGATCTTCTAGAGGGAAGACAACCCATAGGATGTAAATGAGTATTCAAGAAGAAGTACCGAGCAGACAATTCTCTTGATAGATATAAAGCGAGGTTGGTGGCCAAGGGTTATACTCAGCAGGTCGAGATTGATTTTCAAGAGACTTATTTCCCAGTGGCTAAGTTTGCGTCGGTACGGATGATATTAGCCATAGTAGCATATATTGATTTGGAGTTGTTCCAAATGGACGTCAAGACATCATTCTTGAATGGAGATCTGTCAGAGGACGTATATATACGACAACTTGAAGGGTTTCAGGTAAAAGGTCAGGAGGATAAAGTATATAAACTCCGAAAATTATTGTATGATCTAAAGCAATCGTTTGGGCAATGGTATTTGAAGTTCCATGAGACGGTAGTCCAATTTGATTTCAGGACGAACAAATTGGATCATTGTGTCTACATCAAGAAGAAAGGAAGCAATTTTATGATATTGTCACTATATGTAGATGACATACTGCTTGCCAGAAATGATGTAGAGATGCTCAATGAGGTCAAGGACAAATTGAGCAAGCGATTTGAAGTGAGAGACATGGACGAGGCCTCCTATGTATTGGGCATTCAAATCAGTCATGACAAAAACTCAAAGAGTTTGTCAAGAACAGTACATAAATAAGGTACTGAGGAGGTTCATGATGCAGAATAGCAGTCATGCACCTAAATCGCTTGTGGTTGGGAAGAGGCTAAGCAAAAGCTAGTGTCCTAATGCAGGGCAAGAATATTTGGGTGAGCCATATGCAGAAGCGGTGGGCAGCCTAATGTATGCAATGCTATGTACGAGACCCGATTTGGCTTACGTGGTAAGCTTGTTAGCAGATTTCAAAGTAATTCTAGAAAGACTCATTGGGAAGTCATTAAGAGGATATTGCAATATCTGAAGGGGACAGTAAAACTGAGATTGACATACCAGATTTATACACTCGAGACAGTAGAATATTCAGATGCAGACTTCGGGGGAGATATTGACGACCGAAAGTCTACATCAGGTCACTTATTCCTTTTGGGTGGTGCAGCCATTTTTTGGGATAGCAAGAAACAAGGGTGTGTGTCGAGACACACACGGGAGGCTGAGTATATTGCTATAGTACAACAACCACCCATGGTGTATGGCTCAGGCGTTTCCTTTTAGAACCAGGGCTCGATTTGGTTAGAGGATCATTGACCATGTATTGTGATAATCAAGCTGCGATAAACTTGATACACAGTGAAGCCAATAGTTCGAAAGGAAAGCATATTGAGATAGAATATCACTATATTCAGTATATAATCGAAAAGAAATGTCTACGAATGATATGTTAATTGATTCTCTCACAAAAGAAATTGCAGCTAGTACTTTTATCAAGCATGTGGGCTTGATGAGACTCACGAGTGACTGAATCAATGTGAAGTATTCACGGATAGTGAAACTTCGAGACATGATCTCTAGTTAGACTACTCACGGATAGTGGGAGTGCTGACACAGTGACCATGCTGGTCAAGTGGGATATTGTTGTAGTGTGACTAGTCGTGATCACTGTGATCACGACCGTGATGGCCACACCAGCCGTGATCCTTGAGATCACGGCCGTGATGGACCGTTATGATCATTATGAAGATCATTAGGGTCATTATTGTGAGATGAACGTTGGAGTCATCATAACAGCCGCGGTTGAGGGGGCGGAGTGTTGCGTGACAACGGCTATTAAAAGACACGAGTGCGTGCTAGGAGCCCCCAATCCGAGTTTGCGGAACCCTCCATCTCCTGATCACATTCATCAATTAAAGTGATCCTTGACGGTTTTCGAGAGGTCAAAGAATAAGAAGGCCAACTTTGGAACATGAAAATTTGTCGTCATTAATTTTATTTTCATCATCATTAAAAAAGATTATCATATATAACTCAATATTTTTTAATTAAGTGATCGAAACCTTATTTTCTCTTAGAGGTTGAGGTCATATTTGGCGGATCCTCACTCTGCCACTATCTAGTGTTTCATATGAGACATAAAACGCTGAATTATCAAATGTTTGAAGGCAAAACGCCCCCAAACGCTTGATAGCCAAACACAACCTAAGTGTTTTGTCCAACAAATTCAGCTACACATTTAATCATGTCCATATAAGAATTGGTCATTTCATGTAGTTCTACTATATGTTAATAATCAACTTCATTCACAATATATTTTCTATCTTTCTTCATTGTAGTAATAGTAATTATGATAAGTAATTAAAAAATCATTGTGATACAAAATCTTTGTTACTTCCTATTTAATCTTTCATTCATAATATTTACCACTACAAAAATTAAATTTATTAGCTACAAATATTTATTATTAAATATTACATCCATACGTTGTTAGAAATAATGATAAATTTGAGACATGACAATTGTTAGTTTTTTTAATAACGTATTTATTAGATTTTGATCGATTTAGTGATGAAAATTATTTATTGCTAATATTATATGCTATATCATTTCAAGTGTGAAACTAAATTATTCCTAAACTGCAATCCTAGATTATAGATTGGTCTCAATTTCATAGCTAATACTATCTAATTTACCTATAATAAAATACTAGATAATATATATTCTTTTATCAAAATATTTCTTTTAAATATTATAAAGTTGAAAAGTTTATATTATTAGATTAAAATTTATAAATTCGGATAATAAATTCATAAATTTACATATTAAGTTATTAATATCTTCTAAAAAATATAATAATACAATATTTATAATTAATATTAATTGTTATAATCAATAAGAATTATTATTTTAATAATAATATTTATAATGAATAATTAATGATGTATTGTTATTCATAATACAAATAACAACCAAAATAATATAATTTAAAAATTAAACAAAGTTTAGTATTAATATTATTTTTTTAATATATATATATATATTAAAGTATTTTTATTATATTATGCTTTATTTATTGCGGCATTATTTTTCATAATATATATTAAAATAAATAAAAATAATAGTTTACTGAGCAAATAATCTTGAGCTTAAATTACTACAATATTGGGAAACACCACCTAAATGTGAAATTAAAAAGGCCCATTTACCCTTGTAATTTTACCAACCTCGATTAAACCGCTATGTAGTATGTAAAATGCTAATTTGTGCACTGCAAAATACAACATAGAGTTCTAACAAAATGTTAAATTTTCTAATTTAATTTGATTCAGCATTAAAAATAGATTCTTTTTTTAAAAAAATAGAATGTTTTTTAAGTAAAAAAATTGAAATTATATAAACAACCAACAGAATTTACTCATGTGGAAAATCGTCTATTTTCTCTTCTCGAATTTAATTCCTTTGGGCCAGTGCACGTCTTGCTAATGATATAAATATTCAGCGTCATCTGATTATTCAAGGCGTGCAATGATTTTTTTGGATTATTTTTACTAACACCTTCTACTATAGTTTTTTTCATATATAACTCTAAATGATAAAAATATTAATTTTAGACCTTATTGATTCGTCAATCGAATTCTTCCATTAAATTTCATCCACAATTTTATAAATTTATTTAGTTTTAATTATAAAATAATAATTTTATTCTTTCCTTTTAAATATTGCAAAAATATTTAGAAAATAAAAAAATAACAAGACATTTAATAATTATTTTTTGAGAAAAAGATATTTAATAATTATTAAAAAAATATTTGTATCTTTACTTTATTTTTTATTTTTATAATTTTTTTATTATATTAAAGAACTAAGGATAAAAATAATATTTTATAATTATTAAAAAAATAATATTTGTATCTTTACTTTATTTTTTTTATTATATTAAAGAACTAAGGATAAAATGATATTTTATAATTATTAAAAAACTAAATTAATAGAATTTAAAATTTGTATAAAATTTAATAAAAAAAATAGATTGACAAATCGAAATAAGTTCAAAAGTTAAATTTGATAAATTTATAATTTAAAATTAGATGTAAAAATAAAATTATGGTTGACGGCGTTAGAGAATTTTTTTTTCATCCTAAACTAAACTAATGTAATGTTCTATCAGAACTCAGAAGTATTTTCTGTTCTAATTTTTTCTTCAACATTAATTTTCAAGTAAATTATTATTTTTTATTACAAATTACTAATCTTGTATGCTTATTATATTTAATAATATTACTCATTTTACAGTGACTAATCAATATGTGATGGCGTTTTCTTAATTTTCATTGACGTTTTTCGCTGTCATAACTTTGGAGGAGCTTGACAAAAACAGTGCCGAAATATAAAAACCATCAGGGACGGCAATACAACTTTGTTGAACCCTAATGATGCTTGAAAAATAGTGCCACAATATAGGAAATTATCAATGATGATAATATTTGTCATTTTCGAGTTATGATAACATGTGCACATTAGAAAATATTCGTGACGACAATGATGATTTCCTATATTATAACATTAATGATCGAATATAATCAAATATATCACAACTAAACAAGAAAAGAAGAAAACGGCGTAAAATTCGTTCTCATATAAAATTTGCTTCACATATTTAATAACTCAATGTGCAAATATTAATATTTTTTTGGCGCTATAACTCATATACATTATATATACTTATCATAATTAGATATAATTTAAAATGAATTAAATTAATCTAATACGATAATTTTATATACTGGATTGACAAAAAAAAATATACAAATTACATTTACTTTTATATTTTAGATGCATTTTAATATCAAAATTATATATATACTAACAAGTATTATATAATTATGAATAATGATATTAAAATATATGCCAAGAGCGGGGAGGAGAAACTTTATCCTTTGGATGCTCAAAAAGAGATGAAAAACTTATCCTCGTGGGAACGTGGAAGCCTAAGCTTGTGGCACATCTTGAAGCCCGTTCATGTGCATTCTATTCGGTGACTTCAACGTGTAGTCATTCAATGGATCCAATTACAAAACAAAAATATAAAGTTTTCCTTCAGAGATATTGTAAGATATCATTTTTATACATGCTGTCGATTAAAGCCATCATCCTGCTTTCATTTACACATGGAAACGTAAGGTTGGTTATGATGTACATAAACCATGATTCGTGGATGATCACCGAATTCCCAATTTTTGATGTCATCTTGTCCTTGCAACTTTGTCCTCTTCGGGTTTTTTATTTTCATTCTAATGTTATCCTCATACATTGGTTGAATGCATGAGGGTGATATCTTCTTCTCTTTCTATGAGAGAGAGTAGAGAGAGAGAGAGAGAGAGAGAGAGAGAGAGAGAGTTCTCTCTCTCTCTCTCTCTCTCTCTCTCTCTCTCTGATGATGCTTTTTTGATATGTGACTTTGATTGAATGATTGGATCAGGAGTTCGATGTGAAGTTTGGACCGGGATGGCAGTGTGTGGTGGGATCGAACTATGGGTGCTTCTTCACGCACAAGAGGGGGACCTTCATCTACTTCTGCCTGGAGAGGCTCAACTTCCTCATCTTCAGAGCGGCTGAAGCTTGAAACGCTCAACAATTTTAACCATGGAGCGACTTGATCTACTACTGTTGGTAACAATGATCGATGAGTTGGGGACTTCAAAAAGACAGCAGTCTCCTCCCTCCCTCGTCTTGCTCTTCTCTTCTGTGTATGGTGGTAGTAGTAGTAGTAGTTGTAGTACTAGAATCGTTGTATAGTAGAAGAAAAGGTAGTGTAGTGTACGTGTGTGTGTGTGTGTTTGCATCTGTTTGTACATATGAAAGTTGCATTAGAGAGGTTGCTTTGACAGTTCCTAGTTATTTCCCGAATCGTATTTCCCTGGGGCAGAAACAATGGCATCTCCAACACTTTTCTGGGCATAACGAGTGTTCAATGTCGTCACTAGATTGTGATGAAATATTATTAAAAAAGAAAGTATGAATTAAGATGTTCTACGTACCCGTCATCAAAGGTTCAGAATATTATTAAAAAAGAAAGTATGAATTAACTCTTTAAAAAATTAGATTCGGTATTGTTAATTGTCGTCAACTTTAAAATATAATTTTGTTAATCAACTATGCTAATTATGAAAGACGAACTTTTGCTCGACTATGAGAACCTTTTTGCGCAGTTCATTTGGCGACAATTCTGGAAGGCACTTTTCCTTCATTCTTCGAGAATTCTCTCGCTTTGCAGCCTCTCCTGCATGCGGTCTGGGATTCTTCATGGGAAAGCTGCAGCCCTACATTTGAGCGCCATGTCACATCGATCATGACACAAAAATTTCGAGGGAAGGGGGCATAACAAAAGTTGCAGATGTATACATTCACACGACAATTCATCGTTGTTAGCACCTGACAAATTAGCTAACCATCTATGCCCAATATTGACAACGTTCACACTGTTTTGCTTCTCCTATTGACCCACAAATTCTGAACACGTCGAACATATAACTTTAGACAATTATTAATGTTTTTGAGATGTCTCTATCTGCTACGTCGTATTAAAACTGTAAAAACGACTATAGACTTTTGTCATTTTTTGCATAGCAACATCGAGCACTTCAAACCCCGCTCAACGCCAATTGCTGACAGCAAGAGACCATCCGAAATTGGCGTCCAAAAGCTTAAGAAAATTATAAACACACAGATCCTGACTTATAAGTCACAGCAGTCAATGCTATTGTCTTGTAATTGGTCAATCAACTCTACCAATTGTGTGACAATAGTTTTTTGCAGCAGCATCAATGAACAAACGACATGCAAATAATAACATAATGACAGTACAGGCAGCAAAGAAGTGAAGAACAATTTGATTGTAAACAAAGGAATAGACATTCATATTTGAATTCAACAAGAGACTGGATGCCTTTTACATCACATTCTTGATGGCAAATGTCTACCAGAGAAAATGTCTGCCATTCCATCAAACGACCGGAGTTAAAAGAGGCTTCTTCAACACATGAGCTTCTAGGTTTCCAAGAACCAAGTCTGCCATTGCCTTGCGAGTCTCCAAGGTGCCGCTTCCAACATGCGGCACTAAAACCACATTGTCCAATCCAAATAGCTCTTCTGGAACATGAGGCTCATTCTCAAAGACATCGAGGCCGGCCCCTCCAAGTCGTCCTTCGAGCAAAGCTGCCACAAGCTCAGGTTCATCCACATGTGGCCCTCGTCCGATGTTGACAAGCACACCCTTCGGACCCAATGCATCAAGCACCTCACGGTTGACAATATGGCGTGTTTCCTCCGTCAATGCACATGCCACAACCAGCACGTCACAGTTAGCAGCCAAGTCAACCACAGTTGGATGATACTTGTAACTCACATCTGGCTTCACTGATCTTGAATAGTAGCTGATAGGGCAGCCAAATGCTTCAGCTCTCTTTGCTATAGCTAAACCAATCCTGCCGAGGCCTATGATGCCAACTGTCTTTCCGCTAAACTGCAAGACACATTAGTATGTTAAGTAAAATATATGATCCATAACCTAAGGTAACACCCTCTCAAAAAAGGTGTAAGGTAACATCCTGAAGAGGTCTTGGAGGAAATGCTTCTATAATATAAGATAAATAATCACAAGCTTGATAAAGTATACTGAAAATGAGTTCCCGCTATAAGGCTCAATCTAGTATAGATATTTCAGATTAGCTACAAGATGATATGAAATTTACACATACAACAACAACAACAACAACAACAAAGCCTTATCCCACTAGGTGGGGTCGGCTACATGGATCATACGACGCCATTGTGCTTGATCCATGTTCATGAGATTCGACAAGGTTTTACGTTAGCTGTCGAGGTCTAACACAACCCTCCTCCTTTATCCGGGCTTGGGACCGGCTATAAACATAGGCGGAGTTTAGGTGATATAGATTGTGCATACAAACATCTAAAAAAATAGGTGATATAGATTGTGCATATCTGATATGCACTTGAAGAAAAGAAACTGCAAAAGTGCAACACCATGAATTTGAGTACATATGACATGCAACATTTTCAATTCACAACTTTTATCAGGCAAAAGTTCACAGCTAAGTACACAATAAAAAAAACAAATGAGAGCAACAGAAATAAAAAGGAAACTTTTGATTAATCGAGGAATTAGTGAACTCGAAGTTCGACAGAATAACATCTAACACAATTCAGTCTACATTCTGCAGGAAGATGTGATTAAGATTTGAGAAACATAACAAAGGAACATATTCAAAACTGATATTTAGGAAATTAAAAAAAAGACATTCAAAATTGTGCTATATGCATTTAGAAAGAAAAGGAAGAATGCAGAATGCAAACATATCATTGGCAATCATGTTCAAATCATGGTCCTCAATGCCAAAGACACTTATGATAATTGTTTTCCCCAAGAAAAACTTGTGATAATTGTGAGGATAAATAAACTCTAGATGAAATTAGTTTCATCTAATTGGCAACAAGAAACACGGACAGCCCAAGCTCATGTACTTTTTATGCATAATCCTTGTAAGATTAAGAGTCAATTTGACAAAGTTCCACAATCTCGACATTCCAAGAGAAGTCTATCCACAAAATAATAATGAAAAAATTTTAGTCAACAGGAATAACAGTCTATAATGACAACACCCTAGTGATTGATATCTTGCATATTGCAGAGAAACAACTGTGTATTTATTATGGAAGCTCCGACGCAATTAACAACAGTGGGATTCAATTTCCTTTGCCTGTACTTACTGAATCCAGCCTGTCCATTTATTCAGCAATCATGAGAGAAACAATTGTTCAGTTATGATGATTGGAATTGTAATAAATTAAGTACCTCATCAACCACCAAGGCAATGGCATTTCCATTTCTGATTTTAGGATACCCAACCAGTTCATTTCCTAATACTCTCTAAGAGAAATTCTGATCTTTGATGTATGAGAAAATACTATGATACCAGATAACATGGCAAAGCAAAATGTTACTCCCAAAGATTAATTTTGCCATGTGACTAGATCAACTCTTCAAGAGTTTTTCATAATATCCAACTTGAGCAGTAGCAAGTATTATACAAGAACATCTCAAAAAAGAAAAAAAAGTATTATACAAGAATCACATAGAAGCTACCTAATATGTGCATGGAAAAGCACCTGAAATACTGCTTCCTGCATATATATCAACATGAAAAATAATTTACTCTGTTCAGAAAGGAAAAGGATTTTTTTGTCTGTATGTGTGTTACTCCACTCTGAGGCTTTGTAGCTATATATATAGGGCCAAATTCTCCTACTGTAGTCTTTGCCTACAGTCCTTAGAAACACTGCTTCATGAACAAATAACAACCTAAAAGACAACTTTAAACTATGTTCGCCGTGCTGACTGAAATCAGGATGGAATCAAAGGGTTAGTTTAGCCACTGGCATGAAGACAAGTTCCAAGAAAGATAATTTTACGTAGAAAGAGAATAACTGAAACCAATTCCATACACTTCATACCTTGCAAAGCATAAAAAGAAGTAGCCACCCATTCAAGATAGTCCTAATGGATCGCTACATATAGCTTAAATTTTGGCTCTTAAGCCTCAGGAGAAATACGTCATATTCACCCTCGAGCTCTGCACTAACTCTATCAAAAGTTGAATTATCGGTTTAACACTTTTGTACATAGTATACTGTTTCTCAAGCTTCTCTTTCAGAGATGTTTACCTTAATTCCCGAAAAAAACAGAAGGTTCCCAAGAGGTGCTAGTTTGGGCATGTCAAGCTACCCGTTCTTAATTTACAGAGCAAATGATAAAGGAAGGAGAGAAGGAGCCAGATTCTGATGCTCTGCAGCCAACACTAAATATTGAATGTGAGCTGTTTCATCATACCAACAAAACAAAAAAGCAGAGTTGTAACTAGTTCCTCCAAGAGTTCTAGAAATACTCGGTTTAAATAAGTCCTAGAAGGAAGAGCGCCCCCCACCCCTCCAGCCAAAAAAGGTATAAAGAAGAAAAGGGTGATTTAAAGTGATTTCGGAGCATTTGGTATCTTTGTGATCACTTAAAAACAAGAAACATAAATGTACAAGTTAACAATAATTTCGTGAAATACATTCATCAACAGTCTCGCAGTCACACAACTATTCGAAATGTAGCAATTTACACAGTCTTCAAAGTGACAAGAACATGAACACAAGATGGCTCAGCAAAGCAGTAGCATATCATAATTGACAACAATTTGCATACTTTTGAACACTAATGTTGCAGGAAAAAAGATCGTAACAAAAGGTTAACCGGATGATCAGAAATCCCTGAGTAAACAGAAAAAAGAAAGAAAGGTGATATTTGATGTAAATTCCCAAAGAGTTCCCGAATCACATACCCTGGTGGTAAGCTTGTAGTCCCCGATGCGCTTCCATGATCCGTTCCTCACGTAGGTGTCGGCGTGGGGGATCTGGCGCATGACGGCGATGGCGAGCCCGATAGCGAGGTCGGAGACGTCCTCGGTGAGTACGTCCGGGGTGTTGGTGACGCGGATGCCCTTCTCCTTGCACTTGGCGAGGTCGATCTTGTCGAGGCCGACGCTGAACGAGGAGACGATCTCCAGCTTGGGCAGTAGGTCGATGGTCTCAGCGTCTGCTCCGGCGGACGAGTTCCCGACCAGCGCCCGAATGGACGGCGCATTGGAGACGATGAACTCCCTGCGGCGCTCCGGCGGCGCCTCCCACAGCCGGAAGAGCTTGCACCGCCTCTCGAGCTCCGATTCGAGGTAGGCGTTCGCCGGGACGACGAGCAGGACGCCGAGGGACTCCATTCACTGGGGTCGAGGTTTCTTGTGCGATCGCCGGCTTTGCAGGGGATTTGAACCGCTCGAGCGTTCCAAAGTGCCGCGACTTCGCCGGCGGCGGCCGTTTGCGAATTTATATAAGAACTAAACCAAAAGCCCCATCCGATCAACATTGAACAGGAAATGTAGAATCACAACTGATGGTTAAAAGGCACGTGGAGAACGAAATCGATGTTCTTACACGTGTTAACTAATTACTCGAAAATAAAGCTGTATGGTGTTGTATAGCTCGAAGGAGGTCCCTCTCCGTAGGTTTGGGAGTCGAGAGTTGGACGGTGGAGATTGTGAGATGGGATAATCTGAACCGTCGGTTGATGTCGGGCTGCGAAGAGTGGTGTTATCTTGTTTCAGCGAATATGTGGCAGCTGGGCTCGCATTAGGAGATTAAAAATTAATTTCCAATATGTTTCTTAGTATACTTCATTATAGGAATTCCTAAGTGATAATAATTTGTTACTATAGTATATAGTATTAAAAGTATGGATTTAACGAGTGCGTATTCTATTTAAGTAAAATATATTATATTTTTTTTATTTTTAAATTATTGGATTTAAAATGTATAATTAAAAAAAATAACTTTTTCAAGATTCATATTTCTTAATTTATATAAATCACATATCTTAAACTCAAAATATAGAAAACACTAGTGTATCCTATATTCAAAACATCATTTTTTTTATAGTTTTAATTAATACTTGTTAATTTGACAAACTAATTATCTGCTTGATAAGTAAACATATTATTTATTTATATTCTTAATACATATCAATTATTGATAAAAGAAACTTGAATTCAAGAACTCTAGATCCACTTGATGATATATCAAACTAGATAAAGGATTAACTGTCCAACATTTATTAAAGAGATGTTTATATTTTTTTTATTATAAAAGGAGGTCATAAGGAAAAAAAAAAGATTGAAATATGAAACAAAAGGGTACATTCAACTTATGAGAATTTAACAAATAAATTTAGGTATGTGTCCTTGTGAAACTAATCCGAAAAATGAAAGGCAAATCAAATTTGTGATTACATTTATAAGTTATTATTGGTAGCTTTGCAGGATTGCAAGTACGTATTTGAATGACAATGTATTTAATGCTTATGCGCTTGTCGATCAGATGTTGGAGTAGCTTATACCGGAATTATCCTAAAGGAGAACATTTCTGCTGCAAGGGCTTCAGTTTGTGATTTGCATTTTTAACAGTACCAAATTGGCTAAACAAAGACTGAATTCTCGAACCAAGTTGGTTAACAGGTCTGTTTCTCATGTTAAGAGATCGAGAGGTAATAACCTCGAGTTCGAATTTCGAAGTCATCAATTTTGTCAGAATTTACCTTATCGCTCCATGTCCGAACACCGGATTAGTCAGACGCTAGTAGCCCTGAACATCAGCTGGCTTGACCGAAAAAAAAAAGACTGAATTCTCATTCAGATGTGGATTTAGTACTTCTAAACTGTTGACTTCTAGATTGCATCAAAGAGGGGTTCTGGTTAGAGTTAACTACGAAATTTGATATGTTAAATATAGTTTGTACATGATATTGGATAATCTGCCAAGAAATTTACCTCATGATTGTTCAAAAATGGTCACACAATTTTGATTGCCTAGCTGGAGTAGGAAATGACAGATATATATATATTTGGGCTTGCGGGACTAATATTTTTTTCTGTTGTTTGTCTTGCCTGATGTTATCACTAAGGATTGCACAGAACTACAATTGAGAAAGTTTAGTGAACAGAGAAAGGTAATTATAGGGGAGTATGCAGGCATCACAGTGAATGAGTTTAAGCATTCACATATATACAAATCAATATTTTGTGACAGATAAAGATGTTTTCTTTTTTTTATGGCAAATAAAATAGAAACTAATAAGAGATAGTCTTTATTAAAAATGAAGGATATGACAAGGGGCAGAAAGAGGAAAAAGGTACAAAACGTTGTTCAGTAGCTATATGCCTCTTTGATTTCTGTATAATGTAGCATAGTGTTAAGGGTTTAAAAGACCTCTTTTGCAAGAAGTTTTAAGTTTTTCAGTAGATACACTTGTAGAACTGAATGTCCCTTGCAGTGCATAAACATTTTCAGTATATCAACTGGAAAGTTACCTCTTCAATCAGCGATGACAGTATGTTATCTCCTACATCACTAACTATCTTGCCAGCCTCTTCCACACACATCCAATTGGCCCAGCCAATGTCCCATACAGAATTTATTACTACATCTGTACAGCTTAGATCACTCTCCAATCTCATGTAAAGATCATTTTCATTGACACTGCCATCGACCCTGCTACAACTAGACAACTTTCTGATTCCATTGCTGATTTCTGCCACCAACTGATCGGAAGACAAGTTTTTTGGTCTGCAGGATTGGAAGGTTTGCAGGGGGGGACGAGTTATATCCTTGTGATAGTAGCTTTTACGTGCCATAAGTTCTTCTGCGAGGTCCAAGAACAACTTAGCACCTTGCTTGCCAATCTTCTTTGTGATTTTGTTTTCGTGGCGAGGATGTTCAAGATCGAAACCAAAGTGTTCTTTTGCTGACAAAATGAATGAGTGGCTGCTCAAAAGAAGCAGTGTAATCTCGTCTTGTGATTCAGCTACTGAATCTAACTTTTTTCTGCAGTCGAGAAGCGAGGTAACTTCTTCTGCGAGCCTAGAAATAGCTCCGGCGTGGTTAGTCCTTGGCATTACTTCACAGGATAGCCTGTGGTCTTTTCTTATGTTGTCTGCAAGTAAAAGAGACATCAGTAGACCTTAGAAGTGCATGTTTTCTCAGTTATTTTGGTTCATGCTATTTCCTTTATAAGCTACTAGGATCAATTGGAAGTATCAGCTTGGATACTAATATGAAGTATAAGCACCCTTTGCAAATGTATATGCATAAAGAACGACACTGTAGAAATGGAAATTTCATATATAAAAAATACCTTTATAGTATGACGGACTGGTCTTCTTTGTTTGTTTAAAGAGGTTATCACTGGAGATACTGTTGTTTGCAATTGAAGCTCCAGAAGTTTCATTCCAGGGTTTGACTGTTTTTCCTTGTCTGAACTTTCCATCATGAGACTACAAAAGCCATTACAGAATGTTCAAGAATGAGATAACCATTAGAATCTGAACTTGTAGAAGACTTACAATCATTGAGATCCTAAAATTTTAGTTTCAGAAGACTACAGATGCTATGACTTCTTTTTCTATTGAGATGTAGATGCATATTTGTTGTTTGATGTGCTTACTTTCCTCCAAACAAAAAGGGAAATAATGGAAATAAGAGTTGAAGTAATTATTGAATCCCATTAATAAACCTTACCATTATGTTGGCATTCGTAGATATTTGAACTGCCTTTGCTTTTGATGCAGTTTTCACCTTTGTCGAACTGGTGGAAGCTCTTTGTGCCGGTTTCGGCGAAGATTTCAGTTGATTCTGTGGCACTCTGATTGGACTGTAAACATCAGTCCTTGAAGACTTCAGTTGATTCTGTGGCACTCTAATTTGACTGTCAACATAAGTCCTTGTTTGGTTCAATCTTTTATCAGGCCTGGACAATGCAGTAGCATACCTACAGTTGGATGTGGAGGTTTGCATGGATTTAACTACTTTCTCCTCCTGTTTCTTTACGGTCATTATCAACCGGCTTGGTTGTGTTTTAGGCTTTTTTTGAGCCAAACTGATTTTGTCTCTCTGGTCTTTGAGGAGCGTAGATGCCAAGGATTTACCATTGGAACATGATGCAATTTTATTTCCGTCCATGTGATCTACCTCTCTTTGGTGCAACTTTCTGGTTAAAGCAGCTCCTTCCGGGAGTCTATTATGTTCCTGCATAGATTTCTCCAACTGGATTATCTCTTTCATTGAACTCTTATCCAGAACAACTTTCTTGTGGATTTCTGTATCTCTTCTGGCGTAATGCAGAGGCTTCATGATCACTATCGGTGGTGCTATGTAATCACCATCCCTTGGAAACTCTTTCTGATACTTCTGTTTCAGTTCAGCAGAGATGAAGAAAGCTGGCTGTATCCCCTCCTCTTCAAGCTTATTTCTCTTCAGAAGTCCCTTCAAATGCATTGTCTGAATAATTTCATCTATCTTCTTCCTTGCATCATGATTTTGCTCTATAACCTTCCTTCCTTTGGGCCTCTCAATATTAAGACCACTCTTACCTAAATATGAGCCCTTCATCTGCTCATCTATTGCAGCTGTCTGAAATGTTTCTGAAGGGGTTTCTTGATCAAGACCCATGAGCTTGGCTATCAGGTTCGGAGTTTTCGACTTCTTAGATTGATCAGAATACTCGTCCACTGCATTATGGTCATTGTATTTGTCATCAAAACGATTACTTGGGGAGAATCTAAGTGATCTACTAGAGGATACCCTTTCATCATCAGAAGATGGAGATAGAAGGTTCTGCCTATAAAGGCTGTCCTTTATGTTTTGCTTCAGTTCCTCATGAAAGCTCCTTGAAGAGCCATCAGCTAAGAGTCCCATGTCCTGCAATCTGTTTGGAGGAGTACTTACTACTTCATAGTGGTTAGAGCTCAGGTTCTGTATAGATACATCTTCTTCGTAATGCAAATTTCCCATCTGACACTCTTCCTTCCTTCCGCGATTTAGTCCACCTGCTATTCTGGACGAGTCCCTGAGCTTCTCGAGCATGATCAGTGACTCCTGGAGGTCCAGAGCACCCCTGAGAAGATTCTGAGCAAAAGCTGCTGATTCACTTGCAGCAGTTGGCTCCTTGAACCAGTCGTTGATCATGTGGGTCAAACTGTGAGCTCCCTCGGACACCTTTGACAGCTGCAGCTCGTTGCTCGCTCGGTGCATCATGGCATTTCCTTCTTCCTCGAACTCGAAAGGAACCGGATCTCGACGTCGGTGGCTTCTTCCGACAGCAGCCTCCATTCCAGAGGAAGAAGAAGTGGAAGCCTTGGACCTCGCGGTTGTCTTATGTCGAACTCCTCCAACACAATCTTGGAAGAGCACTGGTGAGGTCTTTGTTAAGGATCTGTAAACAGCTGACCTGAAGTTGTCCTGATGCATGATGCTCTATTCAGAGAGAAAGTGATGTCATTTGACAGGTTCAGAACTAAACAAAGAGAAATCAAGCACAAAATGCCAAATTTACACTAGATCATTACTGGACTTGCTAGCTGTAGAATCCAAGAGCTCTCTTTGCAGTCGCCAAATTTTATGAGCTTCTGGTTAGCAAACAAGCAAGAATAAATTATCAGCTGTCTTGCTCTTCCATGAATCCAAGATCACATTTGTGTTGTTTCTTTGTTTTTTTTTTTTATATACAGCAAAGAAATGATCAAATGGAAGGCCATGGAAGGATTAGAGGACTATACCTGCAAGGCCAATGAAGGAAGTATCAGCTTCTTCGTGCCTGCAACAACTGGTACATGAACCTTTATTTTTTGCTGTCAATGTTTGGGGTAGAGAAATGACAAGGGAGCTGGCTGGCTTTTCCTCGTTGCTTCCTTCCTGCAATGGGAACTCATTTACTGAGGCATGCCAGCAATGGAGCTGTTAAATGTGATAGAACAACTGAGTGCTTCCTGCAGAGGGCTGCCAGAAAATAAAGGTTAAACTCCCAGTTTAACTTGTCAGATTATATAGTTCATATGTTTTCTGAAGAATATAATTGCCTTCTCTGATGATGAATGTGGCATAGTTCCAACGAAATCTACTGTGCATATCAGAAGGACCTGCTTTCTCAGCAAAGTGCTGATAGAGAGGATGTATAGTAATTACAGGAGATAAGATCACTTTGTCTTGCTTCTTTCTATGTGATTAATCATTATCTGTAGGCCCCCAACATTGTTTTGATGCATGATGTCGACAGTTGACTGTTGACATTTGACTAATCAACCGACTGAGTCCTCCCTCCTTCTCCCCTGCACCTGCGCCTGCAGGGTATGAGATCAGACTACTCGGTCTACAGGGAATTCTGATGAACAGAGGACTGTCCTTGGATCTGGATCTTCTTTTTTTAATTTTATAAGAGGGCATAGACAAGAAACGTGTACATGTAGACTTTTCTTCCTGGTTTATTGTTCAAGACTGTTTTTATGAATTGTCGCCAAGGGATGACTAAAGCTGAAAAATTTAAGAATAACTTATTTTTATCAAAAATTATTAACATCTTACTAATCTGATATTCGATCCGATTAAATAATAAATTTTGACTAAATTAATTACTCGAAAAATCGATCCCAGTAATATTTACTTTTATCATTCTTTTGGATACCAATTCGTCAATATTTATCAATCAAATTTGATTGAAAATTCATCAGTGATTAGTTTATAAACAAGTTGAACTTTAAAATGAATAGTTCGAAGTTCAAATTTTGAAGATCATATTATCGGAAGAGGGGCGAACTTTTAACACTCTGGATTTTCAAAATCATGGAACTTAAATGCGAACTATGTTTTTAAAGATGTATTTGTGACTTGAATTTGAGATTATTATGATCAACTATTAACTCAATCTGCTTTTATATTTGGGAAAAGTTAGCATTACTCAATAATGCAATATGGATAATTGAATCTACAGGTCCCATGTAATATTACTAATTGAATCCATCAAATATAATTCAATGCAATAAGCGCTTTGTGCATTTCTTTTTTTTTCAAACTTTTTTACTTTGCAATAGTTTTTGGCAATAGTATTTGACATTTAAATAAGGGAAAAATAAGAAAAGAAGGGCCTGACCTTCTAGCTAGGAAAGGAAACCATTTGGAAAGATACTTGAACTGGGTCACAAGTCTTCCATGTTGAGCATCTCATGCTCCATGTGATGCCAAGTCATGCATGACTAAAAGGTGAAACAAATATTGAGATGCAGCAGAGTATTAGATCCTTCCTTCATTTTGTCACTATGTTCGTTTTCTTCATTTCTTTATTAATATTACTTCTAATATTTGAAGGCCTACTAAATTGACACTAATTCAATAAATCCTTTCCAAAGAAACACTTTTTAAGATGTTATTTTGTGACATCCTTCTTATGAAAGTTCAATATAAACGTCGATTGTATCAATTGAATAGAGTGATTGAATTTCGAGTTGAGGTACATTGGAGTTATTGTGAAAATGATTTTTAATAATTTTTTTTTTTATCGCCAAAATAATTATGTTGATTTGTTTGTTTTTTTTTCCTATTTATTCTGTCTAGTATGCAATTCAGATATATGTCAAGGTGGAATAGCATGTGGTCCATATAATTATGATGTTGGATTGGGCCACCAACATCTAACTTCTTTTTTTTGCTTGTTCACATGATAGTGTCCATCGACATTTATTATTGTTTGTAGGTCAAAAATGTCAGCTTGTGATTTCTAATTTATGCAGGATGTATAATCTGCATGTTTCCACATTAGTACAAGCCATGCAGCAAAACAATGTGGACATATTTCTTTCCTACCCTTAATTCTAGTGTACGGCTTATATTTATTGGCAATTTGCATGGTGCATTGCCTTCTTAAGAGGATATTTAGGATCAGTTTTTCTTTATGTTATGTTTCATTTTTGTTTCATATAAGTAAAAAGTATTAACAAAATATTCTTAAAATAAGTTAGAAATTAAAATTTAGAAGATTTTATATCAATATTCATTTAAAATAATGACATTGTTTTAATGAATACTTTTAAATTGTTTGTTGAGGAACACGCATGAATGTCTTAAGTTTGTCATCTTTTGTACTTCACTCTCTCAAACTCTAATGAAAATGATTGAGACAAGTTTATTAAAGAGAAAAAACAATTCAACTAGTCAATATAGTTTCATCATGAAGGAATTAGATTAACTTGATCATCCTCAGCATGTACATATGATATTCTCCATAATTGTGATATTGCCAAATATGTCTGAAAGTGATTTAACTTTAGGGCAATGCTATAAGGATATTCATCTCTTCTTCTCTCGACCAGTATATACATCCTCCTAATTGTGTCACTATGACATGCATGATAATTTGTTAAACTTTTTAGAATATTTTTAACATGTAAGTGTTAGGAGGATTTTTAGGAGGATGAGTTAGAAAGAAGAAACATTTTTCTTAACTTTATCTTATCACATCGAATGCAATATTATTTGAAGCCTTAGAATGTACTCTCCTCAATTATATATTCTACATTTCGATATTTTTTTTCATTTATCTCTCATGGTACGAAAAATTAAGAAGATTTAACATACTTCATTATAACTAGTGTCTTTCTTGATGTATCATCAATGGAGACAACCGCGGAGCCCGAAATCATTATGGTGGTTCACAACTTAAGGTTAAAAAATATGATTCACGGATTGGTGAACTTTTATTAGAGTTATCCATTTTGAAATCAAATTTTTTTACATGTAAACGCATATAATTTTTTTATAATTAAATATTGCCAAATAAATATTCAAATTATTTTAATATAAGAAAATCTTAAATAACCTTTATAGAAAAATAGATACACCCAATTTTTTTGTACTTTGAAGGAAAAATGTTCATGAGTTATTATAAGAGAAAAGAAAGAAAAATGTATATATGTAATAAAAAAATTATGATGAAAGTGACTAAATTAATCATATGAAATTTAATACATAAAAATGTTAAATGTACACTAAGATTCGAGAAATTTTTGTTCCTTCTTCTTATGAAAAATAGGCGAGAGAGAGAGAGAGAAATCAACACAGTGAAGGCACACAGATTTAGAGGTTCACTCTTAAATCTTTGATGTGGAAAAATAGCAGATGATGGAAAAATAGAGTTGTTTCTTTGATGTGGAAAAATAGCAGATGATACAAGATACAGAATAACCCAAATCCTAAGGATCCCCCGAGCCCCCGCTGGGAGATCCCCTAGATCACCCCTTAGACCCCCCACTTAGGCTCGCTGACCGAGCAACGAGACCCCCATATGGGACAGACTGTTTCACTACCTCAATTATTCGAGCGGCTATGATGCAATGGGGTCATATGGGTTTCTACAGGGTTAATATCATATTTAAGGCATCATCAACGCTTCTTAAGGAAGAAAAGGGAGGAGTCAAAAAATTTGAGTGACGGGAATAAAAAAATCTAAAAAGACAAAGCGGGATAGATATTTTTACCCCATAAATGAATTAGTAATATAAGATAGTTACAAAATCTTTTTGGAACTCCTATAATCATGGTTAAATAAAGTTAAAAAATAATAAATTTAATAGGATTAAATATATTTAATTTCTAATTTGAACTTTCATTACTTAAAGTAAAAAAGGAAGAGAAAAACACAATGGATTTTGAACATGAAATGGATGTATGGGCCATGAATGGACTTCTATTACACTAGAGCGAAAAAAAAAATTGAAGTCATCACCATCATTTAAACTCCAACAAATAAGTTCAAAATCAAGACACTCTAAGCATCTCAATTTTTTTATGTGTTGTGATGGATATATGACTCTACTTGCATCATTAGTGGCTGCATTTGTGACTGCTAGTGGCTCCGCCTCTAAATGGAGGTAACAAAGTATTTGTTAATACTAAAGAATCCAACCCAAAATGATTATAAACAAATTCTAAAATATTTTATTTACTTTTAAATTCAGAATGAACATAAAATTTTATGTTGTTTGCTATAAAAACAATAATATCACATTTGTAGGGGTTTATTTTTTATTTTAAAGACAAATGCTTCTTAATGATATCTTATAAGTTGAATTCTCTTCTCATTCAAATGTCTCATTTTCTTATACCAAAAACTTGGTGAAGAATCATTTTCAATCACAATTAACTAAGATACTATATTTATTTTGATTATTTACAAGGTGTAACAAAGATGTTGGGAAATTCAAATTATTACTATCAATAGATAATCATTTGTAAATTTTGTAAGTGCACTAAAGAGTTTTCCAAATTTTGTCTTGTGTCCTTATTTTTAAGGACTGATAGACAAAACTTAAGTTGAGCCTCATATTTCTTCAAATTGATAATTCAAATTTGTATATATAATAATCACCTAGGGTTTTTAAGTTCACTTTATTTTCTAGGATCGGAAGAGCATCCAAGGATCGAGAATATATAAGATCCTACCGGCCTATAAATATAAAGTTATATTTTAAAATATACATCATCATTATATATATATATCCAAAAGAACTGGGCCATCCAAAAAAAAATCAGTTGTCTCCTCTAAAGAAAAAGAACGAATCCTCTTCCCCTGATGCCTCTCCTCCGACGCCTCTCCTTGCTGCTCGGAGAGAGTGTCCTCCTCTCCTGCCGGTCGGCGATAAGTCTTCCTGTTGCTAAACATCTCTTTCCCTCGTCTCTCTGTGTTCCTCTCAAAAAAAAAAAAAAAATGGAGCCCTAATTTTTCCTTCCGATTTAGGATATTTCAAGAGTTGCTTTTTGCCCCTGGCTTTTTTCTCCTATCGTAGCTGTTGCTGGTATTTTCTTCATGTTGTGGGGATAATGTTGTTATTTTCTTCTTGCTGTTGGTAATTTTGCCCCTCGCTTCTCTCCAATCCTTCTTCTTGCTGCTGGTATTTTTACGCCTCACTTCTCTCCAATCGTCGTTGATTGTTCTTGCTGTTGCTGTTGGTATTCTCTTCCTATTGTTTTCAAATGTGATTTGTTATTGAAGCTAACTAAGCTTTTCTATTCTGGGTGGAAAGATTTTATCTAAGTGTAGATTTGCAAATGCTTCAATTTTGTTACATGAGTTGTTTTTTGCCTGTCGCTTCTCTCCTACCGTGGTTGCTGCTGGTAAAATTTGGTTTCATCCCCTCTTGAGTCTTCTCCGATATTCTTCTTGTGTCTTCACTGATTGGGGATGAGCACAAGGACAAGAATTTTAGTTGACGAATAGCACAAGGACATGCAAAAGAATTTAGTTGACAAAGCGAAAGAATTTCAGTTGACAAAGGAAATAAATATATTTGTCCTTAGCTAAATATTCATCCAAAAAAAAAGCGATAATAAACCTCTTCTCAAAAGATATAAAGCTTAGCAAAATATTCATTTACACAACATTTGATAAATTCCTAACTTCATATATAAAGAATTGACAACTGCACCAATAGTAAAAAATTTAGCAAAATATTAAGTGTTACACAACATTTGATAAATTCGTTGACCAGGAACAACATTTAACAAAATATTTCTGTCTCCTCATCTTTGTGTTGTCGAGATATTTGCTCATTTGAGTATCCTAAAGAATGCAGCACATGAACAACATTTCTTTGTGCACAATTGCCTTCCCGATTCACCTACAAAACAGACTTACTAGTCAAATTATGCAGATATCAAATGTTATTCATGAAACATTAAGTGGGAAAAAATGGGAGAAGTATGATTTATTTTTTGTACTTTATGCGGCAAAAAATAATCTTAAGGAAAGTAATCTGTTGAAATTATGCATATATCAAATTTTATTCATGAAACGTGGAAAGTGTGTTATGTTATAAATATCACAAAATTGGGAAAAAAAAGACTTAGCAATCCTAAAATGAACTGAGACAACTAAACTGACAAACCAATGTGTCAACTAAGCATTTCAAAGTACCAGACCATTAAAGGACACAAAGAAATGTTAAAATGTTAAAGCAACAAAAAATCTCAAAAAAAATGGCAATGCCATGTCTGTAACATATACCTCAATAGGAAATATTATAACCTTTGTCATTCTTGTCAACCATTTTAACATTTCTTTTTATTTTCTTCTCTTTTTCTTTTGCAGTATGTTAAAAAGAACATAAAATAATTTTGGAAGTAATTAAATTCTAATTATAAAGGACATAAAATTGTTGTGTGGGTTAAAAATAATGTAAGAAGTAAGGATGTACCTTTGTAGAGAATCCATTGTTTCATCATTTTGATCTTGGCAATCTGATGTTTGAGATGGATTCATATTTGACTTGGAAACTTGTGTCTACCCAAAAGGAGATGTCGAAACTGGAAGCTAGAACTATGACCATAAACAAATTAACTAACACACAAAGCAGATGGAAACATCTTGTAAGTCATTCACATGCACATGCAGTAAGATCTGGTACAAATTAACATAAGTCATTCACAAAGCGAAAGAACTATGACCATAAACAAATTAACATCTGAGATGGATTCATATTTGGCTTTTAATCTCCGAACAACAAAAATGTATAGTGCCTCCATTATATGCTTGAAGGGTCAAAATTAATGTTCTTAAATAAAATAACCACTAATCTTGAGAACATCAATACAAGAACCCATAATTAAAACATGAATTGGGACTATACGAAAATATAACCCCAAGGTATCAACATTAGCGAAACCATTTTAAAATACATTATCAAAATACGTTACCAAAAATGCTTCACAAAAAAACTAGCAATGTTATTGATCCATGCAATTATATGTACATGTAAAAGCTACAATACAAAGTATATGTAGAGAGACAAAAATCTTAAATGCAACTAAACATTAGAGTTTCAACAACCATATTCTTTAGAACAGGACAAGAAAATCATATAAAGTTCACATTATATACATGGTTTCTAAACTAACAAAACCAATCAACATTATGTGAATTTAAAAGGAACATTTTTTCTGAAAAAAATCGAAAACAAAAGGAAGAAATTACCAGCATAAGGGAGAAATAAAATAGCAGCAGGAACAATCAACACTTCACAACAAAAATACCAGCAAAAGAAGAACGATTGGAGAGAAGCGAGGGGCAAAAATACCAGCAGCAGGAAGAAAATAAAAATATTATCCCCACAACATAAATACCAGCAACAACGATAGGAGAGATGCGAGGGACAAAAAGCAACTCTTGAAATATTCTAGATTGGAAGGAAAAGTAGGGCTTCATTTTTTTAGAGGAACATACAGAGACGAGGGGAAAAGAGGTTGAGCAACGAGAAAACTTACCGGCGACCTGCAAGAGAGGAAGACGGAGAGGCATGGAGGGAAGAGGAGACGCAAGACTGTTGGCTTTTTTTTGGGATGACCCGGTTTTTTAGCAAAAGGTATTGAGTTTTTTAAGGGTTTACTAATGGACCAAAAGTCTTCAATCGGGAGCGTCGAACCAACTCCTTGTCAATCCAACGATCCAAAAAACTTGATCGCATGGTGCATACAAATTTTGTGCATGCACCCTAATATTCCTATATATATATATATATATATATATATATATATGTTTGTGTGTGTAATGTGTATACTAAAGAGGTGTTTACAAGATGGATTGGTCGCTCGATGAGCTCCACAAGTCTACTCGACTCAATATTTTAATTATTTTTAATTTTTGCATTATTCTCGATTTTCATATATTTATTTGATATAATTGTTCTTAATAACTTGTAATATAAGTTACTAAACATTTTTTTTTCAAAATAAGCAAATATTTATATGCTTATTTATTAATAAAGTATACTTTTTGTTAACCTTGTTATTGTTCTAATCAGAATGTACAAAATAAATGAACATAAAAACCACAACATATATATATATATATATATATATATATATATATATATATATATATAATGTTTATTTTATTTGGAAAATATCCTATTATTTTTATATGACGTTTTTGTAGAGGTAATTTTCACATTATATGTTGTGTTAAATTATGTAAGCTCATCTCATTGTTTTATTCACTTGTTTTAATAAATGTAATATATATTGAGGTGACAATATGAATTGCTTATAAAAAAGCTGACAATCTAGATTGCTACTTGATTGATAATCTATTATATTTTTTTTCATTCCACATTTGTTCTTTAGAATTTTATTAATATTGTAATTATTTAATCATTATAGTAATATTTTTACTTTTGTAGTTATCATTATATATTATTATTAATTATTTATATTTTTTAATATTAATATAATTATTTTGTTATAATAGATTATTTGTATATTATAAATAATGAATAACTTCTTATGAATTATTGTAATAATATCAATTTAAAATAATATTTATTTAATTTATTATTATCATTTTTAGAAAATAATATACTACTTATTTTGTATATTTATTTATTTTATGTAAAATGTTATGAGTTTATGGCATATGTTTGTGATTCAAGTTTACGAGATTTAAATTAAATTTATATAAATTTGCAAACTTAACTATTCTATTTAAAGGTATTTCAGTAAAAGTTGTATATTATTTATTAAAATTTTTTATACATTAAATAAAACAGCAGATATTGTCAAACACATTACCTATGCATATTAAATAAAGCAATGTGCATTGTGAACAATTTAGTAAGTGTTAATCTTTTTAAGAGCCAATGTAGGTCAATAGGTAATGTCAAATGACAATGTGGTGAATGCAACAATGTTACAGTATTCCCATTTGTGAATAGTCGTGGAACTTACCTTATAACTTTAAATTTCATTATGCGTACCTTCTAATATAATTTAATTAAGATTTGTGAATTTGATCAAATATTTGATAGTCACCTCTATGTTGATTCTTCTTATTATCAATTTCTTTGGTCATTTTGTATTCTTGTGTATTTATAAAAAAAGAATTTTAGTAACATGATAAGTGACAATTAATACTAATTGAACAATAACATTTTAATGATATGAAAGTTTATATTTATTAATTAAATATTATTAATGTTTAACAACAATAATCCATTGAGAAAGTAGAGTATTGTATACCTTCAACTATTCCATATCACCAATATGTTAAAATATGTGGATTTGTAAAAGTATATAAACTTAATTGCATATAGGAAAAGAGTAAGTATTCTATATACATGTTGCTCCTATCGACTCCTTGATGATACCTTAATTGGAGTATCAAAGTAACTTTCAAGTAATCAAATCCCATGTATGGTGCTCATGGGATGACTCTAGTATTAACCAAAAAACAAATTTTAATTGGAGGTTTCAATTTTTGTTTGTGATTTTTTTTCTTAGTTATTATGTATGTTTTATTTATCTTGAAAAATTCTTATATTATTTATTATAATTATGACCAAACAAGCAAAATCATTATGATGAAACTATATAATTAGTATAGAAAACTCAAAATTTTGTGTTACAATATGAAATTCAACTTTCATATGTTTGATAATCAAATCCGTTTTGTGATGTCTAAGCATAGAAAACAATGAGAATTTGATATAGTAAGTACAAAATTTAAGGGTAGCATAAAAATTAAAGTGATTTTTATTGATAACAGATGTCAATTATCTTTGTATGAAAATAATTTGGAAACGACACATTAGCAAACAAATTCATAGTTATTATAAAGAATCAATATTTGGCACATATATGCATATGTTATCTAGTAATCAACATTGCCTAACAAAAAAAAAGATTGTCGCTTAATAAATTATCAATAATGTGCATTATCATGTTTACTATATATAAATAATCCAAGTGATAATTCGATTAACGTGTTTATTTATAAAATAATATTACTAAAATATCCTTTATTAATTTTATTAAGTTAAAAATTTATATTATTAAATTGAAACTTCTAAACTTAAATCATAAATTCATAAATTAATATATTAGGTAATTAATACCCTTCAAAATAAATAAAAATAAAGCAATCTTTATAATTTATATCAGTAATAATAATTATAAAATATGTTATTTATATAAGCAATAGTTTGTGCTATATTTTTATTCATAATATGATAATAGTAATATAACATAATATAATATTTCATAAACATTATTTTAAACAATATTTATTATTGCCAGTATTTTATTATTATTATTATTATTATTATTATTATTATTATTATTATTATTATTATTATTATTATTATTATTATTATTATTATTATTATTATTATTATTATTATTATTATTATTATTATTATTATTATTATTATTATTATTATTATTATTATTATTATTATTATAATTATAATTATTATTATTACTATTATTATTATTTGTGTTGTTATTATTATGTGGTATATTTTATTTGTGTTATGCTCTATTTATGAAAAGTTTAAAGGGTGAATATAGAAATTAAATATAAGTAAGATTACCACTTGGGTAATAATTTGGATAGACATTTCCTCTTAAATAATCTGATTAATTATCACTTTATAAGCAATATGCATATTTTTAGGCAATTCAAATTGCTTAGAAATTAGAATAAGTAAGCAAAATAATCTAGCGAACTCACTTAATTTTAAGTTTAGATTATCAACAACTTATAAAAATTACCAATAGGGAAACATCTTCTAAGTGAAAAAAATATTATTTTAATGAGTGAATTTTACAAAAGATTGCTTTCATATTTTCTTAATGAATTACTATTTATAAATTACAATATACTAAGAATAGTGGCATTCACAATTAGAGGTGTAACCATCGAACTCATCAAGATTGACTTAATTGGGTTAGTTTGATTTTTGTAGTTGGAACAATTCTTGATTATGTGCCAAATACAAATTTTAACTTTTGATAGTCAATCAATCAATCTGCTAGCCAAAATTGTTTTTAATTTTTTTTAAAACTGAACATATAGATTCAGTTTAAAGTTAAAAATGCTTTAAAATTAAAATGTACCATATGTATTAATGAAGTACTTTTTCAAATGCTGAAACTTTCATTTAAAAAAAAGAATATATTAATTAATATTAAGTATTTAAAAATGTAAAAATGAAATAGTTTGATGACCTGATCCAATGATAATTTTGTCGGATTAGTGTAACAACTAAAAAGACATGTGGGAGTGGTTACATCTCATCTAACCCCCATATCTCTCTCTCTCTCTCTCTCTCTCTCTCTCTCTCTCTCTCTCTCTCTCTCTCTCTCCCTCCCCTCCATTTCATCGTAGTTGCCGATGAAAAAAAAGGGCATTTCCTTTTGTCACCGCCACATTGTCATCCGATCATGGGACACCGACAAACTGTATATCATTTCGTTAATATTATTTTGGGAGTCTTTCGTGCGAATTGTGAGAATAACTCTTTTCGATTCTTCAAATAGGTAAGTGATTCGGAACCTAAATAATGAAAATTATGATTTCAATTTTTGATGTATATTTTTGATGATCTTTAATTAAATCTTGCATGTGATCCAATCTTTAGGAATTGTAATCGTTCTTAAGTGTTCATATCTTTATTATATTATGAGGTTTTATATTTTAGATTGATGAGATAAAATGTTAACAATGATAGATCCATGTTAGTAGTTCTGTCGAGATTTATAATCTTTGTTTCGAATATATTTTGAATAAGTTGTGCTCATCCAACAATTATAAATATATATGAATGTGTAGACCTTGAAGTATATTTTCATTAGAAACTGATTTCGTCTCAATCTGAGTCTAAACGAAATACTAATTTTGTATCATGTTGTCCCGAAATGGAGCATGTTCTACTTGTAAAATATGTTATAAATTAAATTAGTGAAACTATGATATGAAATTTATGGAGTAAGTACATTTCAATGTTTGTATTGAAATTTGAAATGAACTGAAAATGATAAGAAGTTATGAATATTTTAAGGTTCAACTATCATAACTCTATATATGAAATCGATAGATAATATTGTAGGATCTTTTGTGGACAAATAATAAGGTGATAAAATATGTAAATTTTATATGTCAATCATCTAGAGGTTTGTTTTGAATGAAAATTAGAATTACTCCAAACAAACATTAGTGTATTAAGTTATAAATATTACATTGACACTGTGTTAAATATACCAATGCTGAAAATGAATATTCTGAAATTGTCCCAAAAGATATGTATTTGATGTTGTCATTATTGTTATTATAGATGAATTTTAATAATTTTACATGTTTTTTTATGATGAATCACATTATTTATCTATTAGATCTTAAGAGAAAATTACATAAGTAAATTATGATATATCTTTTATAATCATTCTAAATACATAATGAAATGTCATAATATATACGATGGCTACAATCTCGTGTGACATATATGCCTTTATATAAGATTTGTGATCACTCAATGATCTTTTTAAATTTTTTATCTGAAATAATTTTATTATGATTTTGTTATATGATTCATCTTTGATTTGAATGCTTAAAGATTTTATTGGATTCATTTATCATGTCATATCTTATATAAACATGATCATTATATTGTTCATATCATGATGATGTTCAAGTTATAATAATTTATGTGAATGTTGAGTATTATCAGTTCATATCATGTTGTCTATATCATAAGACTTTATATTACTCTTGATCATTATAGATTCATGCCATGATGATTTATGTTGTAAAACTTCACACAATCCTGATCATTATTGATCCATAATGTGAAGATACATATTTTATGAGATTTCATATGAGCCTTGATTTCTATTGGTTCATAATATGATGTCTATGCTCTATGACTGATCTTATGCTATATTATAAATTATATAAAAAGCATAAGATTTAATAATGAGGTCGTCATTGTGTATTGATTGCTGGGAGTGATATTATTAAAGTTATGATGAATGTTTGAGACTTGTAGTATAGTTGCAATGAAACTATAGAGTTCGCGTTGTATGAATTCTTCCCTTTCATACAACAAAAAGATTCATGCGTATCCTTCCGTTGAGGGCCATGTTTGGAAATCTTGAGATTGAGTGAACCTTGTGAGTGCTCTTATGCAAAGTCACTCAAAGTAGCAGTCACTAGATGTAACGACAAACATAAAAAAAGAGACAAAATTAATAATGAATTAAGTAATGATGATGATGCAAGTTATGCAATGATGATGAAAGTAAAGTACATATAATGTAATATGCAAAAGCACATATGTTTCAAGTATGCAATGATGCTTAAAGTAAAGTTCATAATAATGAAAGTGATGCAACGAAAGTAAAATATGATATAGTATCAAAATCATGACATGATGTATCATCCACTCTTTGATCCATTTGATGTATTATGATGGTGTTTATTATTGATATAAAAGTGATGATAACTAATGATGTTTCACAACATCATCTACTCATGTACTTTTAGATGAATCTTTATTCACCTATCTATCATGATTAATTCATAATATGATCACACGATATATTATTTTATGACGTCTTATATCAATATGTCATAATGTTTCCTTGTTTACTTTTCGATTTGTTCATCTATTAAGCTTCATAGCTTAAGGAAGTACATCTTCCTTGCAATTCAATTCTGTAGGAAATTGATGATGGAGGCGCATGTAGCATAGATGCTCGTGATGATGTTGCATCACATGGACACTAAAGTTCCTTCCTTTATTTGTCTTTATATCTCATTAAGTTGTAGTTTCCCATTGTAATAATCAATAAGATGTGAGACTCAAATATTATCATGCTATCAAACTTGCACATATGTTTACATGTATATCCATTTTTTTCATTTTGATATTTTGTCTTCCGTAGTAATTATATTTCATTCTTTAAAGTCAAAGTCTATGATTATATTAAGAAAATATGTCTTTATAGCGTCTACAAAGACACATTTTGCCACCACATTACAGTGTGTGTTTTTTGGGGTGTTACAATTAGATTAAAGGATGTGTTTATCATTAATTTGATCCAATCAAAATCGGTCAGATTTGAAATTAGATAGGTCAATTCGGACCAAAACATCTATAATCTAGATAATGATTTAAATTTTAGTAGTATCTTTTTTCACAATAAGAGCTTTCTTTATTTCTAGCCCTAGTGAAGAATAATACATATTACATATTATATGAAGGGTTTGGTCTATTATTAAGTTTGGAAAGTATTAAATGCAAACAAAAAGTTAACAAACAGAAAATGTAGAAAACAATATATATATATATATATATATATATA
>LTAE01001220.1:58452-75229 GCA_001647135.1 Pontederia paniculata | reverse complement strand
CATACATACATACATACATACATACATACATACATACATACATACATACATACATACATACATACATACATACATACGTACATACGTACATACATACATACATACATATATACATACATACACACACGAGAATGATCAATCAATCATCTTCTAGAAAATGCCCTGCGTCGGAAATAAACGCAGTCCATTTCTAGTCGGCGAGGAAAACGAGCCATGTCAAGGGGTGACAAGGGTCATTTCCTCCTTGATCGTCATCTTCGCGTAGTCTGTTTTCCTCCTTAGCGTGATCTGATTGTTGACGTCATCTTTCTTGTCCACACGGTCTGGGTCGACATTCAACGCGGCCATTTTGGTTCATTGAATCAGGTTTGATTCACTCACATGCATTTAGGATTACGCGACATGGTTCAATAGAACACGACCGTTTTTGGGTTTCGTGGAATGCTGTCAAACACGGTCTGTGTTCGAACGAAACACGCCCATGTTGGCGCCGAGGTTCTTCAAGCAAACGTCACCGCCCGCGTCGAGGTGATGTGGTGCGGCCGACACAGCCCCGTCCAAGGTAGCGCGGTCCATTTTCGATTACGCGGGTCGTGTTGAAGTTTGACACGGTCTGTGTTCGTCCGAAGGAATCAATTAAACTTTTTTTCAAGTTAACATGTAATTTACATTATGAGAATCATAATTAACATGCTTTCTACCATTAACATTAATAAATCTTGCATGGTATTGGGAAAATATTATCTTTCTAACTTTCATGGATAACATAATAAAATAGGTAGATAAAAATAGTCCAATCTCCTATTAATCCCAAGTGATTTCTATCGGTAAACTTTAGCATAAAAACATGATCTTCTTTACTTTAATGGAAATAAATAAGAACAAGTAGAGGTAGATCATCATATCTCTCCTATAAACCCTAAGGCATAATCTCTATTAATAGGATTTTCATAAAACTTGAGAGAAATACTACTTTTAATCATCATGATTAAATCATTAAAAACATGTAGAGAAATAATCCAATTCCTCTACTGACCCTAAGGCATGATTCAATTAATAATTCTTAAAGTAAACATCATCTTCTTTACTTTCATGAAAATAATATAACGAGAAGAGGTAGATAATCTCATCTCTATTATAAACCCTAAGGGTTCTCTCACATACCTTTTTCATTTTTCTAAGTTTTTTTTTTGTTTCTCTTAGACTTTAGGTTTTTTCTTATTCTTCCTTTGAGTTGATCTCTTCTGGTGCTTCTCCTACATAATCCCCGTGGTATGATGCCACGAGAGAAGAGAGAATAAAGATAAATTATTTTTGTCTTGCCTTAGGGCCTTGAAGGGAGAGGAGGAGAAAAAGGAGAGGGAGAAGAGAGAAATTCTTTTGACGACTTGAAAGAAAATTATGAGGGTTTGAGATCTCTCCTTAAGACTTATAAATATTTATAGGGATAGGTGCATGGGGTAGTTGGAGTTGGATTTGAATTTAAAAATCTGATTTAAATTCAAGTTCGTTTTTAAGACTCCATCATTTTTCTTTCTTTTTTTCCTTATTTTTTTCGTTCTTTTATTATTATTATTATTATTATTATTATTATTATTATTTTTAATTCTAGGGCGTTACATCTAGTATAAAGTGACCATGACGATCAAATGAGAGATGTTAGAATTTGCTTGTTATAATCATTATGAAGATGATCATTGATATAATCAATAGATCATTATAGTCATTATGCCTATGAATGTGCGGGGACGCAAGCGATGGGCGGACTCCATGAATGAATTGCGCCTATAAGAAGAAAGAAGTTCTTTTATATTGTCTATCAATTGGGAGCCCCACAAAATAATTTTTACTTTTTACATCAATAAGAAGTGAAAAACATCCACGATATAATTGTACAAATATTACTAAATAGTTAAAATAATAAATCACGTGTCATCCGGTTCAAATCATTGTATCATTGTCATCATCAACAATATTATACTTGAACTACAAAGGATTAACCGTCATCATATTGAAGGAGCTCCATGCCATCAAATGAGGCATGTTTCATTTTATAGAGGCACTTGCATATGGAACGAACAATTCTGCATATCGAGGAGGCTCAAATCATATACAATGGTCAACCATGACCGTCCATTTTTTACCGGGAGTATAACAGAGGAGAAAAGAAATTGTGTCATATTTTCTTCTGTTCTGAGTCGAGCTGCAAAACTTGAAGTTCCAGAAAGCTTAATTTTCTTGCATCAGCTCACCTAATCTTTGCAGCAAACTAACATGATTGATTTCTATACCATGTCACTATGAACATTGACTCGTTAGGCTGATAAAAGATATTGGCTTGTTAGTTTGTATATGACTCTCATGCATTAAAAGAGTTGCATTCAGTTGGTAGAATGACAAGAAACCTAGCCTTTTAAACTACACGCCGATAGAAGTTGCAAAACAATCTCTTGTGCTTAATGTTGTAATCAGTATAAAGATGTTCCTCGCAAGATATACTTGCTTTCACTAAAGCAGCACGAGCTCCTCTGCAATCAGTCAATTCATTTTATCAGAACTCCTACAAATGCTTCTTCAGTTTATGTACAAAGCAGAAAAAGAATGTTTCTCTAACCACTTTAGCTTAGAGAAAGAGATTTAACAACTTAAGGTGCAAAAAAAAGATCATATATATATATATATATATATATATATAATTATTATTATTATTATTATTATTATTATTATTATTATTATTATTATTATTATTATTATTATTAACAATGCTATGCATGAGATGGAGAATAACCTACTTGTGAGCTCGTCTCTTTGAGGTTCTCCATAGATTCTTCCAATTCTACTTGCTTTAGTGAGGTCACCTTCACAATCTACACACATAAACAAAACCTTTGAGCAAATTGAGAGAGGGGTAAATTATTTTTCCAGCCATTTTAAAAGAAAGAGTCAATTATAGCGGAAGTATACATTCTTTGTCTTTTCCAAGTCATGCTCTATTGATTCTATACGTTGCAGCGAATCTTGTATCACTTCAACTTTTTCATGAGGTACAGTGGTCGATTTCCTGTCCAGCTCTTTTATCTTTTCTTCTAATCTCTGCAACCTCTCCAAGCATGGAAGGGCAAGGTTCTCTTGGACATTATGCAATGGAAGATGATTGATAGAATTTGCATTTGTTGAATCCATTTTATGATGATTATATGATTTCCTCTTGACAACATAACAGAGAGCTACATTTCTTAGACCAGAAAGCAGGTACAAAATGCAGAGCAACTTCACGACGAAATTGCTTATAATTCCAAATGCTTCCTTGAACTTGGAGAATGAGTTTTCTTGCGCAGAATTACTAATTAGCGCATCTGCAGTAAGAAATAAACAACTTTGTAAGCTAATATTTATTTTTTAGTTACCATGTCAACATTCCAGAATTTTCAAGTCAATCAAACTATTTATTCCATAATATTTGACAGAGCCATGCCACAAATTCTTACAAACATGAAGCAATTGGTCAAATATTTATGTAGACCTTTTCTACACAAGAAGTTCCTAATTTTAAGACTATACTTCTCTCAATTTTCTACATACCAAAAGAAGAGTGTCAATAATGTAAATATAAAAATATAAATATAAATATAAATGCAAATGCAAATATAATGTTCTTCCTAACTGCTTTTAGGAGAGTGGGTAGCTCGTCTAGTTTAGTATGATATGGAGCTCTTATTAAAATTTAATTTTCTCCATTAATTGTTTATGTGGTTAGTTGGACAAGACCAAAATCGTTAGCAGTTCACATCTGACGGGTAGTGTTAAGAATACAAATATAAGCATGATTCTCTTTTTACTGGTTTAAGATTTTAGGATAATTGTTAGTTCATCTAATTTAATAAAGAGGAACCTTGATCTTAAGGTCAACAGTGTACAAAAAAATCTAAGTGGTCGTCCAAGAAACAAAAAGAAAAAATAGTGCAGAATAATGACATTGCAGTTCCATTACTAGAGTACTCCAATAAAATAGAGCATATCAATGAAATAATAACAATGATGACATAATGAATCAAAGAGCATTTTATTACTTATCTATTGCTAACCGTGATTATAATCATGTAAACATGAATTTTGATGCACTTTACAAGTGAATAAGGATTGACTTGTAATTCAGTTAAAACATGCACCAGGAATGTCACCAGCGGGACATACATGTGAAGTAGAACGAGGCATATTCAGAATCTTTAGATTGAAAAAATGAAATTCCAAAAAAGAATTAGTCTCATGCTTTAGTTATTTGCCCATTCAAGAGATAAAAAAAACTTTTAGGAACTAAAAAACATGAAGAATAAAACATTCTATCAGGAATAACATGTTGTTACAACAAATAACATACACAAACATCTAAGTACCAACATGAAAGTAAGCCTTAAAAATATCAATAAATTTCTGCATGTATCAGGATGAGTGAGTACCTCTGGTCTCAGTGTTAACTTCAGTCTGCATAATTAAGTTGTTTGAAGCCACGTGTTGTCCCATAATTTCAGAAGAAGACTGTAAAGATGGTAAGGAACAAAATCAATAATTTTTTCTTTACAAAAATCAATATAATTAAGGCAAAAAATGGTCCGAGATTGAGTTTGCATTTTCATTTTATGCTTTAGTCTCAAGGATATAAAAAATATTATGAGTTTGTCTCTAATTATACTAGTGATTGACCTAACCTTATCTTTCAAAATCACGCACACAAATGATTTCATTTGTCTATGCTTTTGGTGCATCTAAGTAGGAGTGGTAATGGGTGAGGTTGGGTCTGGTTTGAGGCATAATTCAACCCGCCACCCCAAAAAGTTTCAGGTTGGATTGCATCATCGCGTTGAGACTTCAATTTTTTCATATATTTAAGCTTTTTTATAAATAATAATCTAATTTTAAAATAAAACAAAATATAATATCTAAAAAATGAAATAATTATAAAAACTTGAAATGATTGAAATATAAGTAATCTTAGTATTATTATTTAATCAATTTTATTACATTAATATTATAATTTCATATTATTCGGATCGAGTTTTGAGTTATCTGGTTATCAAACATTCAATCCATTACCTGATCCGAGATTAATCGGGTCGGGTTTGACTCGATTCAAGATAGGAACCCAACCCATCCTGACTTCAAAAGTGATCAGGTCGAGTTGGGTTCATCGGTTTGGGCCAAACCCATGCTCACCTCTACATCCAAGTGCATCATGAAATGAACATGATAATGATTTATTCTATTGAAAATTACAATATCAAATATGATAAAAAGATGGCTATCAAGTGGATGATCAAAGCAAAACACAACCAAGGAGTGATCATTCTCATATATGATCGTCGTGGAGAAACTGGTGAGCAAATACATGATCATTTTAATTTCTTCATAGGGTAGTGGGAAAACTTACATTATATAACGCAAGAAAGACAAATACAAATATTCCAAAGCACAACAAGAAATGCGTCAAATTAAATCATAAACATGTTAATCTATGTTCTTCGTAGGATGTCTGTATTCAGGTTATCATAAATAACCTGAATGACCAATGCCAAGCAGATTTTACTGCTCAAGGATAATATCTCCTGTGAGTTACAAGCAACCATAAATCATATCCATGAATATTAATTTGATGACGATTTATGAAAAAGTTTATTTTCAGAAGAGGAAAATAAAGAGATGAATTAGGTGAATGACAAGATCAAAGACATGAGTAAAACACAAAAAAAATTATGATTAGTCACCTAATAAATGGATCCAATACTTCACTAAAATGATTAACAAAGTACACTTATATTTTAAGTTTTACATGCACTAGCCTAGAAGTTATCTAAGCACCTACAATAGAGTGCAAAGAATTTGAAAGCTTCTACTATTTGGCCTGTGTTCTCAAGTATCTGTTTAGCAGACGATCGTGATAGATGGAAACATATATCAAAATACACAGAAACCAAATGTAGCACATAATTTAGTATTAACTTCATAATATTACTATTATACACAAAACATCATGCACATATAATAAAAACTTGCACATGAACACTACAAGGAGCATGATGGGGCTTGCTAGAGCAGCAAGGAGAATCCCCACTCCTTGGAAACAAAGGCGTTCTCGACCCGCAAAATGCAGATTTCTTTTTTGAGCTGTACATTGTCAGTATCCATAAGACAAATTAGAGTCCACTTACTCTCTTTCATATTGAACAGAATGTAAAAAAAAGATCCTCGACTTCCTCCAACTTAATGAATGAAGGGGGGAGTATGAGACTTTCTATATGACTATGATAAAAGGAAAAGGGCGCATACTTCGCTGGGGTGTCCGAAAGAAAGAATCACCTCACATTGATAACTTACATTTTCATACTTTGGATTCGACTTACTGGACAACTGGTGGTTTAAACCAATAGCAAAAACTTTCTCTTCAAATTCTGGCCTCAACTTACTGGACTTCTTGAACGTTGGCTCCTACAGAAGCATACAGAAAAAGTTTATAAAGTTATACTAAGATATCTTCCAAAATATCGACACTATACTACTTGAAAATTGGCGAGACCTTACTTGGCAAGTCAAGTTTTTTTTTCTGAATTGATTGCTTGCCTTTGTCATGCTTGTTTTTCCAAGATGAGTCAACTAGAAATACATATTTGTAATAAGATATTTTCTCCTATACGATGACAAAGAGAAGTATGGTGCATTGCATAACTTAATTGACAAAGATTGAATAAACAGAAGATTTTCACACATTAATGATTTGAGCATCATTCCATGGCCCCTTATTGGATCTAAGACATCCTCCATCATTGCAAATGCAAGAGCCACCAAGAAAATCTGGCAATTGACTGCAATTGTAATAAAAGTCAGGCGACAAGAAAACACTTGTAAACTAGACTATGAGTAAATAAAGAGTGCAAACCTTTTGTCAATGAGTTCAAGTAATGCACTTTGGTACGTATCTCCTAGAACCTGCAAAACAAGGTCCAAGATTGAATTCGTCTTTATACATTTGTTAAGCTCCAACATGAGTTGAGTTAAAATTACCACTATCTTTGCCAATGTCCTTGGTTCGATGAAACTTTTGATAGTATTCCAAAGTAACCTGAATCCACTACCAGCATTGACTATAAACAATTTATTAAGTATCTGCATATATAAGTTAGTGATAAGTAAAAGACCTAGGAGAAATTGTTGATATTTTAAATTTTAACAAATCACAAAATGTTTCAAATTAAATCACCTCTGGATAATTGTCACTATCAATTTTCTGGATACGGAGAACAACATCACGAGCTAATTTGCCAACACTCATCCAGTTCTAGATAATCAAAGCTAGTTAGATCCAATAGAGACACTCAATAACACCAAGCTACATGCAAATGAACAAGCCCAGTGACATCATACCACTCCTCGTAGATCCAAGATTGTTGTCATAGTGTCGATGTGTCTTTTGGCTACAAGAGAACATGCAGGATATTTCTCAGCAAGGACCCTTTCTATCACTTGAACATGGTACTTCAAGAATCTTTCAATAGTGGTAGAATTCATAAGTTTACTGGGTTCAATTTTCCCAAGTCTTTCGATATACACAGGTCTACCACATTTATCGACGCCATGAAAACCATGTGGATAGTAATCAAGAACATTTTCCAATTCGCTGAACACAAAATCCTAGAACATGATCACTAAATTAGTGATTGATGGCGCGAACCTAGTAAAAGAGTAGCACTCGATGAAGACAGACGAAGTAAGAAGAAAGATTTATGAATATCACATTATGCTTAAATGACCCATGTATCAAACATAATATGGTGGCACTATGATCTCTGTACTTTAGGAAGCACTATCTCATTATTGTATGTAACCGAAACTTGGAAAATATTTTGAAAATGCACTCGGGTTGGGATTCAATTGATTCAAGTGGAATTTCAATCAACGATTGCACACAAAGAAGAATTGTTGCTGAATCAAGTTCCCCTTAACCATAATAACTGTGTTGGATACTATTAACAAAGCCACATTAAATCATCTATTCCAAGAATTTGTGTGTAGAGTCAACAAACTAACATCATGGAAGCATATTGCTTCCGTTCTGATGACGAAAAAATGATTTGAGAGAGATAATTTTATTTAAAAAAGTATAATCAGCAAAAGCTATTTTTATTTGATATTTTATTTAAAACAAGTGTAGTCAGGATGACTTTCTTTTTTTACGAGCATGGGGACAACATAATGTCTTGGCACCTTATATACTCTCAAAATGACTAGTTTCGTTCATTAAATATGTAAATAAGGTAAGTTTAGGCATTGGATGAAACTGAGAATTCACACGTGTTGGAGGTCTTTCCTTAAAACAAACAATTGGGCATTTTCAGATAAAAGCTTTTAATATCTGCACTATTGCCTCTCTAATTGATATTTGTGAACTTATAGTGATTCAACTGACTACCAATATTTAGGTGTTTCCCTAGATATTCTTAAAGCACCTCTGGCTTCAAAATTGTTCCATGGATTTGTAAGAGTTTGATATCATCCATATGGAAGATAAAATATTTGGGTAGTAAAGCGAGGTTAAATCTTAGGTCATGCCAAATATGAAAAATCAAGATGAACAAGATCCAACTTTTGGCCAACAATCAAAGGATGACACTATAAACAAGATCGAATCTTAGTACTCATGCCTTTTAAAGAAACTGCTGAGAATGGATGTAAAACATGTGTCGTATCACTATAAACATTTACATTTCTCTTCCTCTCTCTCAATTACCAGTTACACAATCCCAGGTAACAAGCATCACTACTTTGTTTTTCGAGTAATCAGTCCTTTGACGGATTCAGTAACCATAAAAATGCAAGTGAAAAGAATAAGGCATTCTTACTTGCAGGATAGCATCAACGCCAAAGTCCATTCTCCATTGAAGCATATCTGACCACATGTTGATTGCTTTCTCAACATTGAAGCATCTTGCCTTCAAGAATCTGCAAAAATGAAAAAGAAAAAACAAAGAGATAAAAAGGATAATAACATGCTTCATTCTAAATGGATAAATGCATAAACACAAATCAAGTCCAACGTAATGAAAGAAGCTAAAAATGCAAAGCTGAAACATAAGAATTTGAAGTAACCATACAGGCATAGCCATGGATATATATGCACTCAACAAAATTATAAGTCTGAGCTCCAAACCAAGCTTCTTGGATTAATCAACCCCTTGGCAAACTTAGGTTACAAAAACTTATGGGATATAAAGTTCTGAGAAGCAGAAATAAGAGTGATATTCCTATTGCATATTATCTGACATAATTCGAGAACAACGAAAATCCGACGATTTCATTTTAGGAAAAAAAAAGAAACTGCATGATATTTCTACATCATTCTCTCAATATGAAGGCTTCAACAATAGATGGCCACTCATCCCACCAGTTTTCGTGACGCTGCACTTCCATGACACAAATCCTGATCCATAACTGTCTTAAAAGAGAAAAAAAACACAACCTACAACCAATTTCCTCGTCAGCCAAACACGATCTTGAAGTAGCACAAATTCTACCATGTTGTCACAAATCTTTTCCCATGCTATTAAATAGCCCAGACCTTAAGCAAAATCTCCACCAAGTAATTGGTCCAACACAATCCGTAGCTCCAGAACGCAATTGAATCAAATCAAAATCAACAAGCAGAGCAGGAAACCCACCTCCTCATGGTGTAATAATCGTCGTGCCGAGGCGGAAGCAGATTCCTGGCCGCCAGCGCCTCCCGAAACGCCTCCACAGATTTCTTCTCCTCGGCGTCCCTCTGGTAGTCGCCGCCGGCGGACTCGTCAACCCTCTTGCCCTTCCCTCTCGCGTGGGGGGTCGATCCATCGAGAGCCATCAAAGGGGGATCAATTCTTCGGCCTTAGAGAATTTGAAATGGATCAAAGCGATGCGTCATGGTGGATGAATGGATGGAGTTGGAGATGGAGAACATATGCTTTGTTCCAGAAGGATGGCGGGGGATCCAAAGTGGACGTGCCTCCGAGGAAGGACGTACTTTACCACCATGAGCAGATGCACGTAGAAACCGAAAGGTTAAAGAAGAGTTGAACGAAGAAAAATATTGTACACGACGTTTGGAGGAGGAGGAGGAGGAGGAGGAGGAGGAAGAGGGAGAACAACCTTTTTGTTGTTGTTGCGTTCAAAGTTTGAAGCCAAGATTTGGAAAATGGAAATGGAAAAATGAGCTGGAGGGAGGGAAAGGAATGGTTCTTTGCGTAGTTGCCGATGCGCGCGGTCCCGTGTGACAACGGACGGTTTTGCCCTTTTTTTTCTATTCTTATAAATATCTATTTATATATAAAAGAGATGGTTTGAATTAAAACAAGGTTTAACAATTGTAAACAAGTATAAATATATAAATAAAAACAACAGCTACGTCTAGTTAAGAATTTTAATAATCATATTTAAATAAATAATAAAAAATAAGAAATAATTTAATTAAAATTTATATTGATTTTATTGAAAAAAATACTTATTATTTGTTTGTAGCATTGTTCTTAGTTTCGAATTTTTATGTTACCATCAAATAGACAATTAATTGTAGATAAGTATATCTTAACATGCATTTTTATTTGAAAAAAAATTGCTTCAACTTGATTCTCTCTTAAAATCTTGATTGGATCATATCATATTGAACTAGATGAGCTCAAGTGTGATTTATTGATAACTTTGATGTAGCTTAGTCAATCAAATGAATCACTATGGAAAACATAACATTTTAATAAAAAAAAATCGTCGATATTTGATTTAAAAAAAATTATATGAGTAATCGATAACTTTAAATGCTTAAGCCATAAACTTAACCTTTCTTATTCTTTGTGGCCAATCATTTGGGGAAACATATTCATTTTAGAAGTATTTTTCCTTTTCAATATGTTGGAGCAGCACCGGCGGTGGGGCTAGAGGAGAGCGAAGGGTGACAGCGATAGAGGATAGCGACGGGAGCAGTGGTGGTGGCAGCAACAGTGACGACGACAACGGTAGGAGGACGGGTGGCAACGATAGAGAGAGCACGACGAAGGAGGACGGGTGCCCGAAATGATTGGAAAAAAAATAGGGTTTTGACGCTTCCAAATTGAGTCAATCATTGTTGCCCGAACCGACCACTAAATCGCTCTCGAGTTGCGCCTTTTTTATGTAACCGCCGATCGAAAGTTTAACGACCACGATTAAAGAGTAGCAAGTTGCGACCAGCCAAAGCTTGTAGCATTTACATCCCATCCTTTCTAAAGTTCAATTTGACCTAATATAACTCTTAAGTTTTCAATAATTAATTTTGCATTGGTCATAGAATGCACTGAGTATCCATCAATGATGTATTTATATCCATTATTGTCAAGACCACATCGTAAGATTATACTATCTTAAATCTTATTGAGGGTCGTTTTGATCTCGATTTTAATTAAATGATCAAATTCATAGGATCGGTGGAATCATAAGATCTAGATCGTAGAATCGATAAGATCTTAAAATTCTACTGATCCTACTATATTAGTTTAAATATTTTTTTCATATTTTTTTTCTAAAGACATAAATGTTATAATGATATATATTACATTATATTTATAAAAAAAAATTACAAAAAATGGAAAAATAATCAATGATAAAATTGAATATAAAAAATAATTTGATATATGTATATTTTAATAGGCATATATTTAATTATATATATAAATTATAAAAGATAAATTATAGTCATAATATATTACATTATATTTATAGAACTTTATTTTTAAGCATATAAAGTTTTTAAAGTGATAAAAAATTAATAGAAAATGTAAAACATATTAAATATATTTAATAAATCATTATATATGTGTATATTTTAATACATAATTATTTTTAAAATATTTTTTATTTATAAGTAAGATCTGACCTAACGATTTTCAATCTTATCATCCATTTCCGATTCTAAGTAAAATCTTAATTTTGACGACTTTGTTTATCTCTTGTGTATATAGTAGTCGCTTATATCTTTCCCCATGACAAGAGTCCACTATAGCATTAGAGTTTTAGTTTGAATTTTAAATTGTTTTAAAGAAATATCAAAATTTGTTATTAAAAAGTTGCAGTTCGGAGAAATTTACATATTTGAAGTTTACGTGTGTTCTTCAAGGATACTTATATATGCAATTATTGTATAAGGACAAAATTTGAGTTTGATAAGGCATAATTAATCTATTAGGACTTAGGAGATCTCTTGCGAAGTCCATTAACTTAAATCACCATAATATTTAATTTCGGAGTTTAAGATATTTAATCTATCTACAATACAAATACAAATATGTTTTATTTTTATAGGAGTAGTAGTTTAATATAGTATTCAATAAAAAAATAATATGCTTTTTAATGTGATAGAATATTAATAATTTCAATTTTTATTAACAAGCACAAATTAAATCTTTTAAAAATTATGATTATCAAAATTTATAATTATGATTGTTAGATATTATTATTTTATTTCTTTTCGTGCATCCCAGAAATTTTCGAGCTAGTCATATATAGTAATTAAGATAAAATCGATTTATCTTAAAATTTCAAGAGGTCTAATTAATTTACAAGTCACCAGTTTAATTTGCACTCTCATTCCAAGATTTGCAAAAGTATTTTTGATAGGAACATCTTTTAATTCATGGCGTGGCGTAAGGATGTGTTTGGATTGATGAAAAATGGAGATAATAAAAGGAAACGTAAAAATTAATTTTATTTAGATAATAATCTTTTTTTAAGAAAAAGTTAAAAATTAATATTCTTTTCCTCCCTAACTAACTAAATGTTATCACCTCAAATTAATGTTGAATGGAGGGTAAATGATTTTACCCTCTATTTTCTCTCCACCTAGGAGAACTTGAAGGAGAACAACTATGTGGAGATCAAGGGAACGACGAGAATGAATATGGACGAGAAAGAAGAAATTAAAGCATCGATAATTGATGCAATGAACACAGCTGATAGGAGATGACGTGATGCAAATGTTTGCGACTTGATTATACATGGTAAAATTTTTATCTTGAGTTATTGTACTCTTTCAATAAAATTATTACTCTTGTTAGTTATATTTTTTTATTTTGGAACGATATAACAAAATATTCTGTTTGGCTAATTTTTTTATAGAGTTTTATTTTTAAAATTATTAATTTCGCATTATGACGTTACATTTGACTAAAAGACCGATCATGGACACATAATGAGAAAGTAATACAACAATAATAACAAAATCTTATCATATTAGGTGGGATCAGCTAAAATCGCAATGACGTCGTATGATCCATGTAGCCGACCCCACCTAGTGGGATAAGACTTTATTGTTATTGTTTTACTTTCACATTACGTGTTTGGTATGTTGATTAGTCTTTTAATCAAATATAACATCGTAGCATCTTCATAGAGATATTCTACCACATGATAAAGTTTTTTAAGGGTGTTACAAGCGCAATCCAATAATTCCCATTTTTTTTCACTTATTGGATTGATGATTTGTAAATTGCACTTCAAAAACCTTTATTTTATTAATAATGGATTTAATTTTAGTGCTTTCTCTTATATATTTCTAGAAATTATTCTTATATATAAATAATCTTTATTGATAATCTTATCCATCATCATTAGATTTTTTATATCATATGAATTAAATTCGTCAGGAATAATTACTAAGAGGCAACTAAATTTTTTTAAACTCCTTTGTAGTGATAATTTTAAATGATTAAATAATTTAATACGTTAAATGATTTGATGAATTGTACTAGATGTTAATTTACACCAACGTATAATTCTTTATTCTATAATAATTAAACTGATGTTATAAATCAAAGTACTATTTTTTTATTTATGTCTTCGTTTATTAGAAATGAAAATATTTTGCTCAGTTGAAAATAATTTTCTATTAATGAAAGAAAGTAGGAAGAAAAGAAAATAGACTTTATTTTTGTATGAAAAAATATTTTTCTCTCACAGAACCTTTTCTTTTACATTCCATAAAATTTACTTCATATTAAAAGAATACTCTCCTAAAAAAATTGCTTTCCTAATAATTCAATTTTTTTAATAATTTTATCAGACGAATGATTAAATTAAAATATATCAACGGTTTAGATCATATTTAGTAGGTGATAGATGTCAAATATATTCGCTTTACAACAATAATAATAAAATTGCAATGAAAAAAGAAATGAGGCAGAACCACTTCTAGTAAACCAATAAATCGGCTTCCGGTCCGGTTTGGTCGTAAAAGAGGTTTAAGATTTTGTGAAGCTGCTTCTAAACCCTAGTCACAAAAGTTGTCCTTCTTCTTCTTCTTCTTCTTCTTCTTCGGTTATCCCCTTTCCCTCACCGATTCGCATGTTTCCCTCGTACTCGTAGTCCTCGCCGCGCGCCGTTTCCCTCTCTCACCGCCGCCGTCGCCGCCGCCCAGTGCCATACAGGTTCACCCTCGATCCCTCACTGCCCTCGACAGCCTTGCTCTATCGTTTCTTCTTGCTCTGGTCTTTTTGACGACGTTCTGCAGGGAAACGGATGAAGAGAGAAGGGAGCCCGGACGAACGCTCCTCCGACTCCATCGAGGACCCTCGGCGGGGCCATAGCGCTGGGAGTTCGTCCGAGGAGGAGGCCGAAGTCGGTTCTTTGTGCAGAATCCTTTTACGATTTTGATTGAAAATTGCAATCTTTTGAATTAGCTATTTTCTTTTGGGTGCGTGTGTTTGCGATGCAGGGATCTCCAGTAGACAGCGGAGACGATGAGAACCATTCCTCGGGGGCTGACAAAGAACCTGGACCGGATGGAGGAGGCAGCGACTCTGAGTTGGGAGATGAGGTGATAGTGACATTTATGCTGAAAGTTGCAATCTTTTCTTAGGGAAGTAATGTTTGGAAGAAATTTGACATTCATGGAGGTCTGGGATGTAGGGATCTCCTGTAGATAGTGGTGATGACGATGAAAATGAAGAAAACCATGCCGAAGAGAGTGATTCGTCTGAAGATGAGGTACTGATTGTTTGATTTAGTATAGTAAATTGATTTATTATAGTTCATCCTTGTTTCTATTTCTTAAATCTTAATTTACTTCAGGTTGGGCCTAGAAACACGATTGGTGATGTTCCTCTGGAATGGTATAAGGATGAGGAGCACATTGGTTATGACATTGCTGGTAAGAAGATCAAGAAACAGCCTAGGAAGGACAAGATCGAATCTTTCTTGGCTGGGGTAGATGATGCACAAAGTTGGTATGCAGATATCCTGACAGCTTAAATCGTTTGTTTGTTTTCTGGAAATCATTAAGTTGGCATACTGTCTTTTGAATTTTTATTACTTCCAATAACAAACACAGCTTCAATACTACATGCTTAAGGATTCAGCAGTTCATTTGATTTCCATCATATAGATGCAGATGACTGACAAATTCTTATCATGTCCGAAGTGAGTAAAACATTCTGGATCTTGTTGCACCATCTGACATTTCATGACACATTGTCATGAAGTTTCTGGTTTCATTGACATTGAGAAGAACAACTTCCAATGGTAGGCCAACAGGAAGTAGACATACCTCACTAGATTAATTGGCAAGGACACTTAATGGAGTAGCTGCGGCAAAAAAAGTAATAAGTAATAGTTTATTACTTTGAATGGGACATTAGTGTGTTACATAGTGGTAGTTTGTTCATAGTATATGCATTTTTCATGATTTCTTAGTTATTTCACGCATGTATGCAAGTCTCATGTGGAGTTCTACAAATAGTTTGAAATGCTTCATTGCCTTTGTGTTGGCACAGTTGATAGCAAGACTGTCTTCTCAGGGTAGACAGGCCTCGGGTTCAATTGTTGGAATAGTTAATTTGAGAGAATATCGTTCTGCTCTTTACCCTGACTCTGAATTAGCTAGGTGCTAGTAGCCTTGGATACCGGAGGTCCCGAGTGGGTACCCAAAAAATAGTTAATATGATGAATGTCAGGATACAAAGACTTCCATGAAATTTACCTTCTATGAAACTTGAATGTACATGCCAATCTTTCCTGAATCTTCTCACCTTATCTCTTAAATGAGCACTCTTTCATACCTACCTTTTGGGATTGCTTGGAAGCTTATATTAAAGGTTCATCTTTTTGAGGGGTCTAAGATTCATTTTTAATACATGCTTTCATGCTGAGTAATCAAATCACCATTCTTGCATCCAGAAACAAATAAGTTTGTTATTTCCATTGTCAAGCAATCATGTTATGTGGACCAACTGTCTATCAAAACAGCCCACGTCATTAGTTCAATAATCCAATTGCTATATATTTGGATTTTGTTTTCATTGTCATATCGTTATATATTTATTTGCTTCACTGTACATGTTCTGATCTTAAAACTGTTATTCTTTTAAAAAACTTACCATAACAATTCTTCTTTTAAGGGATCTTACCATAACAATTAGCATTGACAATATGACCATATCTTCTTTTTGCAGAATTAAATGCTTTGTTTTATTGAAAAGCATAATTATTTATCAAGCTCTTACTCTATGCGCAATACAAGTTGAATTTGTAGATAACATTTCATACTCCTGTGTTTTTATTATCTTTTACTATTATATTTAGGAGAAGAATTTATGATGAGTACAATGATGAAGAGATAGAGTTGACCAAGGATGAGATTAAAACAATCCGAAGATTGTTGAGAGGAAAGACTCCACATGCTGAAGTTGATCCTTATGCGGTTTGTTCTTACTCCAAAGTTTATTATTTAACAGCCATT
>LTAE01001220.1:28256-58350 GCA_001647135.1 Pontederia paniculata | reverse complement strand
GGAACATAAATTTTGGTTTCTAATGTATGGAAAGTTCATCAGAGGTTAAGATTCTGTCTTTATGTTTGCAGTTTCTTTCAGCTGGCATAATTAATTTATTTGCTTGGAATGTCAACTACCTGTTACCATTGCTGTCAAATGTAAAAAAATGCTGTCCACTTTCATTTCTGGGCTCATCATCTTGTTCTGTACTAATAGTATTAAGACTGACATGCTTATCAGTTGTCCGTTTATTAAGTTATCACTGTTGTCGAACCTTTCTACTTTTGTTATTGTGCATCCGATTTTGCTTTAGTGCATTCGAAATAGAACTCTTATCTTGATAGATAAATTGATCAAAGCTGATTAGTAGTATACCTCCACAGAATTTTGTACTTGTATACACATGCTAAATTTCAGTCGATCTTATATGATTAAAAAAGGTTGGGACCAATTACGGCGAATTGTTTTCCACAACCCCGAGAGTGTAAAGTGTATAAGGCCATCTCTCTCCCACCAATGGCGACTCCGGGTCTCAAACTCGGGCCTACTAACTCCCTCGTCACCAATTAGGGATTCGAGCCCGCTAGCCAGTTGAACCAACCAAGTGTTTGTGGTGTTATATAATTAAGACTTAATAGCTTGCAGAAACATGCAAGGCGCTTTGCAGATTACTGATGATGGACTACTTTATAAATGATAGGAGTAATGGAGTATTGCTAGATTAGGCATGCTGAAGAGAGATTAACATATAAGTTAATAAAAAATCATATTCTATAGGTTGAAGTGTCATAGCATGATATATCAGTAGATGATCCACTTGGGCCTGTGTGTTAATGTGACATCAGTATATATAACTTAATATTTTTGTCATACTTGCAAACAAAGAACATTTTTTTCTAACATATGTAATTGTTTCTCAGTAATAATTTGAATTCCATTGATCACGCTACATGATTTTTTAGGTTGTGCAATATGTCAGGGCCATTCGGAAGGGTCTTATTACATTTGACAAACCAAAAGAGGAGCCTCGCAGTTATTTATTGTGGGGTGAGGATTCTTCAGCAACAGATAAGAAGAAACATGGGTTGAGTTATATTCCTGCTCCCAAACCTAAGTTAGCAGGTACAGTCCTTTAATACTTTGAATAAAAAATAAGCTTTGTACTTTCTATCACTCTGTAACAAATGTTCTGTATTTTTAGTTCCTTTTTGTGATGCTATATAAATAGACTATTTTTTATAAAGCAAAGGACGGTGACAGGTTTACAACCATAAAATTTTGTTGATGGATGCCTATGTCATATTACATGTTTTAAAGGAAATATGTACAATTATATACTAGAATAACTTAACTCCCTGTCCACTTTATAAGTAACGCTCTTGCTAAATAAATAATGCAATCCACATAGCATCTCTCTCTCTCTCTCTCTCTCTCTGAAAAGTATGGGCATTGACTGAAACCAAATGGACCGTAGAACTGTAGGGGCATATTTCAACTTCTTCGAGGAACAAAAGTCTGAATATCCTACATACTAGATTAATAAATCTGAGCTTATAAATTCATTCATATTCTAAATTATCAGATATGTTATTATATATGCTGTTTACTTTTGTCACCAGGTCATGAAGAATCATATAATCCATCTATTGAATACGTTCCTACGCAAGAGGAAATTAATTCATACCAGTTGATGTATGAGGAGGACCGCCCTAAGTTTATCCCAAGAAGGTGCTCATCAATCTCTGGTTGCATATTTTTGCAGATTCTGTGGTGTGATCTTATATAATAGAGTTTTAACAGGTTTGAATCACTTCGGAGCGTGCCTGCATATGATAATGCGCTTAAGGAAAGTTTTGACCGATGTTTAGACTTGTATTTGTGCCCTAGAACTCGCAAGAAGCGGGTAAGCCTTTCTCCTTTTCGAACTAAATAGCTAGACATATTAATATAAATCTGCTTTCCTTTTTCTTAATTTTTTTTTGTGAGGAATGATAATCGTAAACATCACTAATCTGATGAGATCTTTTATTAGGATCACATAGAAGTTATTTTTCTTCTGTCAAAAGAAATGATGTTACTTTAATCTGGATTACCTAGCATCCCTCACAGAACAAACTAATTCTTCTGTACTTGGCAGCTTAACATTGATCCCGAGTCTCTAAAGCCTAAGCTTCCCAGCAGGAAGGATTTGAAACCTTATCCCACAACATGCTATCTTGAATATAGAGGGCATATGGGTCCTGTAAAATCTATTTCAGTTGAATTATCAGGACAATGGATGGCTTCCGGTTAGTGCAAATCTTTTTGTATTACCTTCAGTTTTGCTTTCTGGTTCATTAGTCCCTACTGATATCAGTGCTGCATGAACTTTTCCTTAATATACATATGTATTGGCTGTCAATTTCCTTGCTGTTTCAAAAGGTTCAACCGACGGAAGTGTCCGTATTTGGGAGATTGAAACCGGTCGAAACATTAAAGTTTGGGATGTTGGTGAAGCTGTTAAGCATATTGCATGGAATCCGTTGCCCGACCTTCCCATTCTGGCAGTATCTGTGTAATATATTGTCTTTGACGGAAGTGTCCGTATTTGGGAGATTGAAACCGGTCGAAACATTAAAGTTTGGGATGTTGGTGAAGCTGTTAAGCATATTGCATGGAATCCGTTGCCCGACCTTCCCATTCTGGCAGTATCTGTGTAATATATTGTCTTATTTGTGAGTTTCTTTTCTTTATCTTGTGGTTGTTTAACCTTGATCTAATCATCTGTCTCTTCAAAAGGGGTCATGATATACTTCTTTTGAATACTGGACTGGGAAATGCAGAAGAGCAGGCCAAGGTCAAAGATCTCCTAAAAGTAGAGGAACCGACTTCAGAGAATGATGGTCAGTTTGTTGATTAACCAGCTATATCTTGTACTTAGATAAACTGTACTTATCTAGTTTTGACACCTGCTTTATATTTTAGGAAGTAAACCATCCCTTGTTAGTTGGGTTCCATATGAAAAATACGAAGGTATAAGATTAAAACATCCAAAGGTATGTTTTATCATTTTTTCACTATCATTATTTGTCCTGGACCGTATACCTGTCAAATGCATAATTTATATTCATCTTTTTCTTTTCTCATGCAGGCTGTGTCAACTGTTGAATGGCATCGCAAAGGAGACTATTTCACAACAGTTGTCCCTAGTGATATCCTTGTTATGTTACTATTTTTGTGTTTGAATTATGGCATTTATCGTTTGCACCTCAATATTCTTTGCAAGTGAACCTAGAGGAGGGTTCAAGCATCCTTGACATCCGAGTAAACCATCACAAGTTATTGTTTACTCATAATAAATCAAGCATCATTAACACCATCTGAATATGCCGTCATATGAGACCGATTTGATTTTTGATGATATTAGATCCATGTTATCTCAACAGGAAAGAACTTGGATTTTAGCTAACAACCCAATTTGTTGTCGTGACATGTAGTCCAAAGTTTTAATACAGATTTTGATTTTGGAAAGATGTGCTAGTGACCCATTTGTATTACGTGAAAGAAATGTGCATTTGAAAGCATTGAATGAGACAATGCTCTCCTTAGCTCTGGTTTCACATGCACTAAGATGTTTATGCATAAAGGTCACAAGGAACCAACTTTCTAAAGAATACCTTCTTGCATTATCATTTACCTTAACTGATTTTGTACGCGATTCAAGGGCAGTGTTGATACACCAACTCTCGAAGAAGCATTCACAGAATCCCTTCAAGAAGTTGCGTGGGCTTCCAGTTTCAGCTATTTTCCATCCAACTCGTTCCATTTTCTTCATCTCCACAAAGAAGAATATTCGTGTTTATGATCTTTTGAAGCAAAAGCTTGTTAAAAAGCTTGAAACAGGTTTTCATGAGGTCTCATCAATCGCAATTCATCCTGGAGGCAAGTGGCCATTATTGCTTTAGAAAATGTCATTGACATCTTGTGGGACTCTTTGTTGCTAACTTGCAACGAATCCTTTATTGCAGGTGATAATGTCATTGCTGGTAGTAAAGATGGGAAATTATGTTGGTTTGATATGGACCTGTCTTCTCGGCCTTACAAGACTATAAAGTATGTTATGAACTTTTGAATGTTGCTTTGTCTTATTCTGCGACCGATGTGAATACCCATAAGTAGCCACAATGTTTTAAGTAATTCCAAGCAGATGCTTAAAACAATTTGTTCTCTTGTAGCTATATTGCTATGTGTATTAAAACTTTGAGGCTGGTAGACCTATTGGTGCTCTACATGTCGGAGCAATATATTCTTGAGTCTCCTTTCACTGTATTCCTATGTTTTAAATATTTCAAAATGAGTCGATTATGCTTGGAAATTTCTTTGTCAAATATATCTACAGCATGGTTCATAATTAGAGAGATTGCAGTGACTTGTCAAATAACTGAAATATAAAACTTACAGACTATTTGCTGTTTGCTTTTGTTAAAAGCTTTGGTTATATCTTCTGATGGCAACTCTTGCTGTAGTCATTCAGTGCCATTGCTGTATTCTGTTTTATGTTATTTTCTAGATATTTATTTAAGGTACAGAATATATGAAAATGTCCTGTCCTGATTGTGCATATTTCAATTAAACCTTATGTTATAAACCAACTAATACATAATGCCATCTTAGCTTATACTACCTCTCCCGGAAATCATAAGGGGGTGCAAGGACCAAAGTAGATTTCTTTACTACTTTACAATATTCATACTGGTGGTCATATCCCATCAGAATAGTTTTACCAATCAGTCGTCATATGTGCTTTCCTCTACACTTTTTCTGGCTCTTTTCTCTACTATTATATACTTTTGAATAGTGCTAACCTTGTGATCTGAAAATTTATAGGGCTCACCCAAAGGACATAACAAATGTTTCCTTCCATCGTTTGTATCCTCTTTTCTCATCATCCTCTGATGACTGCACGGCCTACGTGTTTCATGGCATGGTGTATTCAGATCTTAACCAGAACCCTCTTATTGTTCCATTGGAAATTCTGCATGGGCATACGAGCTTTGATGGCAGAGGTAATTCCTCTTCTACTCTTCGTACTTAGTTGATAGATGTAAAAGAAATTTGAGTGTATTTTTCAGAAGTTTATATGTTTGTAGGATCTTTTTTCTTAGTTTGTTACAGCTTTTCATACAGCTCTAATGTTCATTTGATTTTTTTTGTATTATTGTAATTCTTATTTCATGCCAAATTGTATAGATATAATCTTTTGATGGCACCATTATTCAAATGATGTTATCAAAAGCTTTGTTCTCATCCTTTAACCAATGTTTCACTTTTCAAGACATTGACTGTCCTGCTCTATCTTTGTAGGAGTGCTCGACTGTAAGTTTCACCCAAGGCAGCCCTGGCTGTTCACTGCTGGTGCTGATTCAGTTATCAGGCTCTATTGCCATTGATTGATTAGAAGAAAAAAAACTACAGCCTTCCCTTTGGACCAAAGGTTACTTGCAGATTGGTGAAGGGGTTGACGAGAACATGTGGAACTAGACTGCTTCAAATACTTCTAAAGGTGTCGAATGTTCAAACGGATTTGATATCTTATCTTCAAAATGCATGCTGCTACACCCCTTCAGAAAAGAATGCATACCTATTATTTAGTTTCAATATCCGCTTCCATCAACCTAGATCAAATGAATATCCTAGGAAGGTCAATATTCCCCCTTTGAAGGATATTGTAATTCCTCACAGCTCAAGCTATACCCACAGTTTTGACCATTTACACTGGGAAAACATTGAGTTGCTCACTGGAAATAGTTACTTTTATAAAGGTAGCAACTATTTTCAATCTCCACTTTGGCTAGTAATAGCGTATCATTTTTTTTGGTTAATTCCATGTTCAATTGCTAATTGTTTGAAACCAGAGTCGTCATATGTGCTTTCCTCTACACTTTTTCTGGCTCTTTTCTCTACTATTATATACTTTTGAATAGTGCTAACCTTGTGATCTGAAAATTTATAGGGCTCACCCAAAGGACATAACAAATGTTTCCTTCCATCGTTTGTATCCTCTTTTCTCATCATCCTCTGATGACTGCACGGCCTACGTGTTTCATGGCATGGTGTATTCAGATCTTAACCAGAACCCTCTTATTGTTCCATTGGAAATTCTGCATGGGCATACGAGCTTTGATGGCAGAGGTAATTCCTCTTCTACTCTTCGTACTTAGTTGATAGATGTAAAAGAAATTTGAGTGTATTTTTCAGAAGTTTATATGTTTGTAGGATCTTTTTTCTTAGTTTGTTACAGCTTTTCATACAGCTCTAATGTCCATTTGATTTTTTTTTTGTATTATTGTAATTCTTATTTCATGCCAAATTGTATAGATATAATCTTTTGATGGCACCATTATTCAAATGATGTTATCAAAAGCTTTGTTCTCATCCTTTAACCAATGTTTCGCTTTTCAAGACATTGACTGTCCTGCTTTATCTTTGTAGGAGTGCTCGACTGTAAGTTTCACCCAAGGCAGCCTTGGCTGTTCACTGCTGGTGCTGATTCAGTTATCAGGCTCTATTGCCATTGATTGATTAGAAGAAAAAAAACTACAGCCTTCCCTTTGGACCAAAGGTTACTTGCAGATTGGTGAAGGGGTTGACGAGAACATGTGGAACTAGACTGCTTCAAATACTTTTAAAGGTGTCGAATGTTCAAACAGATTTGATATCTTATCTTCAAAGTGCATGCTGCTACACCCCTTCAGAAAAGAATGCATACCTATTATTTAGTTTCAATATCCGCTTCCATCAACCTAGATCAAATGAATATCCTAGGAAGGTCAATATTCCCCCTTTGAAGGATATTGTAATTCCTCACAGCTCAAGCTATACCCACAGTTTTGACCATTTACACTGGGAAAACATTGAGTTGCTCACTGGAAATAGTTACAGGTAGCAACTATTTTCAATCTCCACTTTGGCTAGTAATAGCGTATCATTTTTTTGGTTAATTCCATGTTCAATTGCTAATTGTTTGAAACCAGAGAAAGTACTACCTGAATGTATTCTGAAAACTTCCTCCCGCTGGAGTTTAGTTTGCAACGACGACTATATAATGCTTTTGTAGTTGTGGATGGTTCATTTTGTAACAACTAGAATATGTTTCCTTTTGTAGTAAGGATATCTAAAGGTTGTTGCTGGTCTTGATAACTTGTCCAATGCAATAATCTTACTTTGTGCTGGATTCTGTTGTTCTTCATATATAATCGAACTCTGAAAGTTTTCATAATGTTGAGTGAAAAAATATGTTTGTCCTTGATCAAAATATGTAATCGTTAATGTTAAAAGTTTTTCTGGTTAAAAAATATCCTTTCTGGGTTTCACAAATTTGTGAAATTTAAGCTCATTATACTTGTCAATCTTAAGTCGTGATTACGTAGCGTTACATGACATGCAGCTTAGCGTAGGTCGTCTGCGCAAAATTATTCTTCTGTTTTTGCTTGTAAAATGATACTAATTTGAGAAAAGGATAGTAAATCATTGGATCACGGTCCAATTATACTAATTTACCTACGATTATAAAGTTCAAGCGATCTCATGAGTTCTTGCCAGGGCTCAGATATCGAATTTATTTGTTTGGTGTGAAGTTTTTCATACCATTTTCTTTATTTATTGTGCCCACGATATCTCTTATAATCAAAATAAGGTCTCTCTTTTTATATCGATTTTTTCCCAAAAAAAATGATAAAACGATTAAATTGTACAAACAAAATTTAAAAATTCTTAGAAATTGAGAAAAATGTACCTTATTTTAGATTGTTTGCTGGGTTACGTTTGTCTCATGAAATCATTTTAATTTGCCGCGAAAAACAACTTTTGAGAAACAATTTTTTTTTACTTGTTAAACAAAGTAAAGGAAAACAAAATAAACTTTTTTGGATTTAACATTTGATATTAACTTGATGAAAAATATTTTTTTTTTATTTTATGACAATAGTCAATAACAATCTCTGAATATGAAAAATGAAAAAAAATTGTCACATAGCCCTAATTACCTATTTTGAATTATTATTATTATTTTTCGATTGCCACCCCAGTGTCCGAGAAGCGACGCCGATTCCCCAACCCACACGGCGCTAATAGTTATGCGCACTGGCCACGGGTTGGAATCACGACCCACCATCGAGCCCGACTAATCTGATGTCGCCCCGGGTGGCGTATCTGGCTATGGCATGTGAGGCTCCTAGCGAGGATTTTCTGCGTTCATAGAGGCTCGAACTCGAGACCTCTGTTTAAACGGGGAGGACACTCCACCCCAACTTGATACCTATTTTGAATTATACAAACAAAACCCTCGTCTATATAACTTATGGACTATAATTGATTATTTAGCATCTAATAAAAAGTTTAGACACTAATTAACTTACTGCAACTTAAATTATGTGATATCCTTCATAGGAACGAGAATAATATAGTTATTTTAACAGTCACTATATATGAAGAAGGAGATGCTCGACGACTTATGTACCATCCTCCGCCCCGCCGTCCGCCCATCTCCACCGCCGCCGTTGATGGCGGCGCTGCGCCGGGAATTTGCCGCTCTCGCCCTCATCCTCCTCCTCGTGTCCACCGCCGCCTTCATCTCCGCGGCGGAAAAGCGGACGGAGGAGGAGTTCATCGAGGAGCTCCTCTTGAAGCCCTTGCCTGATCGCAAGGTTCTTGCGCACTTCCACTTCCAGACCACCGCTCCCATCTCCGCTTCCAACGGCCGCCACCACCACCTATTCCCCAAGGCTATTGCTCAGTTGGTACCCGTCTCCCTTCTGCTCTTTCTGCTTCCTCCTTGACGATATTGCTCACCAATTATCTTGTAAAGATGACATTTTGATAGGACTTTATGGTTGCATTGAAGATTAGGTTTCTTAAGTTTAGATCTATATCTTTGTTCCCTTGGAGATCTTTAATTTGCTTGTTTAACGTATATGCTTGTGTTTGACATGGCTGGTAGATTTAGGTAAAACTTGGTTTGTGTACTCTATGCCCACTCCAAATTACAAGGATTAGGCATTCACCTTGTTTTGTGGATCGAACTGAAAGAAAACATCTGCAAACATAATGCAACAACACTTTGTATACTGTTATTTAGTTTTGATATCACTTGCAAAAAAATAATATTTGACTCTCTTCAAGGTAGATTTTAAGAACCTGAGTCGGGAACAAGATGAGTAAAATAGACTTAGATGTTTGGCGTATGCACAGATAAGGTTTCTAAGTAGGTGATGCATTGCCTTCAAAGGTTTAAGGTTCCAAGACAATCATGGTCATTAAAGTTAAAATTAGACTCGAAAGCCAAGGTGTGAAGACATAGATGAGAGAATTGGTACAGAGTACTTGGGGACATATTATCAGGAATTTAACATAATCTTTAAGTGCAATATTTGGAACTAAACTATGAAGGATCGGCTCATCAAACTAACATATTATCAGGAATTTAGGGGGCGTTTGGTATGAGGTAATCCAGATAGATTACCGGTTATTTAATTTAAAATTCTCAGGGCCCACTATATTACCACGTTTGACTGCAAAATTACCGGTGATTTTTACTTCTCCGGTAATCTAAATTACCACCTCACTGGTAATGAAGATAGTACTCATGAGAGGTGTCTTTCCAGATTACCAGCAAGATATGTATTTTGACAAAATTATCCCTTCAATCAAACTTTAAAAATATTTATATCTTATTACAAAATAATAGTGTTCAACATTGTCTTCTAATTTTTTTTTAATTAGTTTACGAATGATTGATAATATAAACTCATATTTTGATCTAACTCACTTTTTTATTTTTTTGTTTATATTTATTTTAATTCAACAATTTTGGAGGGTATTTTAGTAATTTTTTGTTTCATAATTTAAATTATGATTTGTGTTTTTGTTACTTACCAAACGTTATATATAATATTACCGGTAATTTATAAAGTAGTAATCTATTTTAGTGGTGATCTAAATTACCGGTTAACAAAAACTGGGAATGCGCCAAATGGCTCCTTAATATAATCTTGAAGTGCAATATTTGGAACTAAACTATGAAGGATCGGCTCATCAAATTTTGCAATAGATGCTTTATTTATGAGTCGCACACTATATATGTCCTATGCATGCTTCAATTGGGCCATAAATGGTGAAAATTTTGCTTTGTGTATTTCCATCTGACAAAAACATCACTTCATGCCAAATTTCAGTTCTTAATTTGCTCTTTTATGTTAAGTTTCTACTCAGAACTGATTGGTTTAGTTTACTGATTTGTACTTTAAAGTTTTTACTTATTATTGTTTGGTTTAGTGTACCTCAAGGATTACAATCTCTATTACACTAAGGTAGAATAATCTTACAATCGATGTATCACAAATAAAATGTTTCAAGGATTGTTCTAGATTTTACTTTGTGGAGGTCTGAAGCTGTGTTATTTCCAAGCCAAAGTCCTGTCATTGACAACTACATAATATGCTATGCTACCTAAAACAGGTGCAGAAATTTCGGATCAAGGATCTGGAGTTATCGTTTACGCAGGGACGATGGAACTATGAGAGCTGGGGAGGAACTGACCCACTGTCTAGCAACAATGCCAAGCCCCCTGGCGTAGAACTTTGGACACTCTTTGACCTTCCTGTTACAGATATTGATCCAACATGGAAGGATCTCACGCATGCACTTTCAGGTCTCTTTTGTGCTTCAATAAATTTCCTGGAGTCTTCTACCTCCTACTTCTCTCCGAGTTGGGCATTCCGGTCGAATGTCAGCAACCTAAGATATGGCGCTTTGCCTCGTGAGGCAGTATGCACTGAAAATCTTACTCCTTGGTTGAAGCTTCTGCCATGCCGAGACAAAGCTGGTCTAGCTTTTTTATTGGACAGGCCTACTATTTATAGAGGACATTATCATTCCCAGAGGTTACGGATAACTTCAAATAAATTAACTGGTATATTTCTCGAACAAACACTCACTGTCATACTCCAACCTGATCTCCAAAGACATACTGAGCTTTCTTCACTTCATGGATCTCTTCAGCCAAATTGGTCTCTTAGTTCATTGTTTAAAAAGAAGGTAGCAGGACAGTGTTCTCTTGCTAAATCTAGCAGAATATTCATTGAGCTGGAGGAATATATAGTAGCCGGTCTGAAGAAATTAGAATCTGAATATTCTTTGATCAATTCATTACTAGAGTTGTATCCTGTTCCAAATAGAGAGGTCAAAGAGACAAAGGCCTTGGTAACTGGAAGTAACAGTGTTATATATGAGTATGTCAACAATAAAATGCATAAGCCTTTGGATGTGGGTATAAATTGGAAGCTTCCTTTCGTATGGTCTTGTGCTCATGCGCCATACCATGTAAGCAGATTTCTCTTAGGAAGTGGAAATGAAAGAGGCTCCATTGCTATCTCACTGCAATCCACTGAGTCACCTAAACAATCCATTGGTGACTCACATGGTTGCACCATGCAAGCTGTCATTTTCCAGGTTTTTCCCTGGTACGTAAAAGTTTACTATCACACTCTACAGATATTCTTCGATGGAAGGCCTCAGAATATCTCAGATGTAATAGTGAAGATACAGGTGCTCCCCTCAGAGGATAAACTATCACCAGGGACTCTAGAACTCCTGCTTAGATATCCTTGCACAGTACACTCAGTGACATTGACTTTGGATTTTGACAAGGTTTACTCCAACATCTTTTCTTTTCTTTTCTTACTGGTGTTCATATTTATGTTGTTTTAAGAATCTGTTGATAGGACTTTCTGCCCCTCAAAAGAGTTATATATGATTCTTCTGAATGACATATGAAGGATCTTGAGCTTCTATTGAGTAATTTTACTTATGCGACCCTTGTTCTACACTCGCTTTTTGAATTCTTTTATTCCCTACACTATATTCTTTAATGTAATCAAAATTCTTTACAGGGTTTCTTGCACATTGATGAATATCCTCCTGATGCTAATCAGGGATTTGATATTCCATCAGCTTTAGTAACTTTTCCTGATTTATATTCAAGCCGAAGCTATCTCACTGGCGACTTTGCAATTGATTCTCCTCTACTTCAGAAGTTCAAGGTATCATTTTTTGCATCTCAGCTAGCTTCAATAAAGTGCACATGGTGTAAGAAAAATGATTTGGAGAAAAACTTTTTCTTGATTGTTTTGTCTGTCTATTGATTTTTTGCAGGAAAATAATGTTGTACGGTCCTACACGGAAGTACTGCTTGTGCCTTTAACTACTCCCGATTTTAGCATGCCTTACAATGTAATTACATTCACTTGCACTGTTTTAGCATTATATTTTGGATCATTGCTCAACGCCCTACGCAGACGAGTTGAGGAGGAAGAGAGGTTATTGAATAAAGGTAATTGTATCCTCAGTATTCTTAATGTTTTGGTCGAAAAAAAATGTCTTATTGTATAATCTTTTGCCTTAACCTGTTATTTTGAGACAGAAGACTAGTCACGTCATTCTATGATTTTAATTACTTGACTAAGATGTGCAATCTAATGGGGTTGCATAAAGGCAGAGTCGGTACCATGTTCTATTTAGCATTTGATGCGAGATAAGTGGGAAAAGAGAATTCAGTTACAAGTTGTGCATGCTGAATTTTAGGTTTTATTAATTTTGATTTTGTTTTGTCTCAAGTTTAGTCCAATTTTGTAATGACTGGAAATATATGTTCGGAGTTCTCTATTGAGCTTCTTCTGATTAAGGTCCTAAAGTACAATGTAATATGACATAGATGCACATATTTGATGGATTTATTCTCAACTACTAGTAAATAGTCTTTCTTCAAGGATAGGAATGAAGCTTGTTAAATTTATGTTACAGAAAAGGAACTCTTATATTTGGAGAATTGGAGCTACTATTAAGCAAACATAAAAGGTTTTAGTTTCACATTGATAAATTTTAAATTTGAGAAGTTGTAACAATGCATCTTAATTTAGCAACATGTTGACACCAAAAATCTTTCGATTTTAATCATCAAGCTCGAGATATATTGGTCATCATTCTTTAGTTGGACAAATATATTGTTTTTTCATCATTGTTTTTACCATTAACTTTACTGATTAGAAATGATTCTGGATTAAGCGATTTAATCATATATGCAGCAAAATGTCAATAAGATTGATTTAATCAAAGTAACCACCTATAGCATGTAACACCTTTTGATCATCAATGAAGCTGGATGATTGTACCCTTGGCAATTGTCCTCTAGACTCTCTCTCTCTCTCTCTCTCTCTCTCTCTCTCTCTCTATTTTATTCATTGCTTATTTATTTTGGTAATTTCTTCATTGTTTATTTGTTGACCTTATCTTCTGCATTCTATTTACTTTGTCAGCTAATGAAATGCAAGACATTGGTGATAAAGAAATACAAGGCACTAACATCACGTCAAATCTTCTTTTGTAGCTTCTCCTAGGCGTGGATTAATTCCCACACTTCTGTCAAAGTTCTCGAGGACAAAAGGACAAAATGACGAGGCAAATCCTCCATCATCTTCATCATCAAACATGTTAGGACCAAAGCTCTTGTTCAAAGTTATAAGTGTAGCTGTATTAGCTGTTCTTTTTTCATTATTTTTGGACTTAAAATGATGATGCCCTGAATAGTTTGTAGCTTCGTAGTTCTGTTAATTTATTAGTCTAAGCATGTTAAAGCTTCCACTGGTGGTATTAATTTATTAATCTTGTTTGTCTTTTTTTCTACAGAGTGTTTGTACCATACACATACATACATGATCCAAACCCTTTTGCATTTCGTATCTGTATTCTGTAAGGCATATAGGTCATCTTTCTTTACTTTTAGCTTTGATGATGATTCATTTTGCCATTTCTTAGTAGGCGGTAAAAAATTATTCTCATAGTTTATGTCCTTATAAAACTGTATGTGAATTATGAGGAATTTTATGTATGTTGTAAAACTAACCATTTCTCTCTAAATTTATCATTGAGTTGAGTCCTATTTACGTATTCTTTTGTACATGAGAATTTTTCTTGTATGTTATTTGGATCCTGTCAAACTTGAATACTTAATAATGCTTGTGCATCTCTAATAGATCTAATTTTAATCAAAATTGTCCATGATACAAAATAATTCTGTATGAATGGTACTCGCTGTTTAATTTGAATTTGCCACTCCCAAGTTATCATTTTGTCTAGCATTTGTATTAGCTGGTCTGTTAGAAATTAGTATATTTACTACACCTGAACTTTTCTTTTTTTTCTTATAATCAGTTGTATATTTGTAGCAAGTATAAAATATAAACTATATATACGTCGGTAATTGTTATATCGTCTAAATGTTTTCTAGACATATAGTTCGTAATATCTAAATTTAATCACCTAAACAATACAAGTTTGGTACTAGGATTTGATGCAAATAATCTTAAATAACTCCTGATAAAATCATGACAAGTGCTCGTTAAAAAACAGGATTACCTTTGCAATGTCAACAAAGGAGATGACATTCGCAAAATTCTTTAGAAAATTTGAGACGCCTATCTACGCATCTAAAGTTCATGCAAAGATTATCATCATAAATGCTAGAAAAAGGCTAAACCTAGTGAGAGGCAAAGGTGTAAATTAAACATTGGTAGAATTCATTATGACAAAGTAACAAATGGCAAGTCAAAAATGTTATCGATCGGCAATTATGACATGCCCAAGTGGTCTCTTACGTGTGCTAGGAAACGCATCATACCACTCCACTAGCTTTTTTATTGTAATTTTGTTTTTTTTTCTTTTCAGTATTAAGATAATACTTAAGATAAATATCTCAAAAAAATTGATCTACTCTAACAAGTGATGGTTGATAACATTGGATATATAGAATTTCGACGTTTCATACCATATTATTGCTACATCTGTCTCGGAGAAAAACAAAGTACTACCAACCAACCAACCAACTCTTAGTAAAATAGTTGACCATATTTTTTATTCTAGAAGTAAAGGATTCAAGTTTCTTGCGAGATGAAATTTAATTTACTTTTTGTATTTATAACAATGGTCTCTTTGGTAATCGAAAAAAATATATATCAACGCAAATAAAAAGCATGCTTAATATATTTATATAATATATTTTTCTTGAACTCTTTTTTAGTTGTTCTTTGAAAAAACAAGACTTTATAAACCACCAAATGTTAACCATTTAAATTCTAATACTTTAGTCAAATAAAAATACCTATATCTCTCTCGCAAGATTTTCCAATATTTTTCATAAAATATTATATTCCTTACTTAAAAAAATGAACATGCAATGCGTTTTTCTTTGTGTCAAACGATCTTATGCATTATTCGTTAAAAGGTGATGATCAAAATTTAGGTAATTGAAGATGCTAAAAGAATTATTGAAATAATAAAAAAGTTATATTTATCATTTTTTAAAATTTAAAAACATTTCAACATTATTAGTTTCATAATGGATAAATCATTTTATATGCTTGTTATGTCATAAAATTATTTTTAAATATTATCAATTACCTTCTAAATTATGGATAATAAATGATATAAGAAAAGAAAAAGAAAATATCTAAGATCGCTTAATACGTGCACAATATAAAATGTACGTTTTATTTAACTTTGAATTATTTAACATTACGTCGTAATATATTTTGTCGACGGATTCTTTTACAAATATGTGTTTGACACTAATTTTTTATCCGATGAAAATACAACATAATAAGTAAAAAATATCGTAAAATAATTATCTACTCCTATCTCCATATTTTTTATCTCCTTTCTCTCTTTTATCCTTTCTCTCTTTTATCCTTTCGTAGTTACAACGTATTTAGAAATTTTAAAATATTTTTGCGTCGAAAAAAAATACTGTTTCAAAATATGGAAATTTTTTTTCAAAGTTCCTAAATGGGCCCTTAAACTATATGTTTAACAACATCGCACCTAATGGTTGTATGCCTCCTAACCGCCAAGAAGCAAACTGAAAGAGTATTAATTATGGCGCCTCATGGATGCATGCACTTGTCGTTGGCTTCCTCTGCCGGCATAAGCAAGAAAAGGGGGAGCGGATCGTGCCACACAATGCGGTGCTCGACCACCCACCGGCTTCCTCTACCATTGCATTCGCACGCCAACTGTTCGTTGAAATTGTGATCTCAGCTTCTCAGAGGGATCAGTTTCTCTCCCTCCTGCTCTTCCGGTGCTCGCCCTGCCACTTAGCTCCTGCTATTTGCCATCTATGGAGAAGGGCCACCGCCAGCATCATCCACTTGCTTCTTCTTTGATTAGCTCCACCAGCAACTGTCAGCAAGAGAGGCACTGCAGCAACGACTGGTTAGCATCAATTTTAATCGGAAAGAGTTATTGAATATTGCAGCAGTAATTAAGTTGCGATTAAAGAATGTTTCATTATCTCCCTCTTCTCTAGAAAATTAGTAACGACCATGTCAGCCATGAATTCTTTTATATTCAAAATGTTTTAGAATTCGACAATGATGAACATAAACTTCTTATATTGTAATACTAATTCTCAAATATCATTAAAAATCTCCGAAATTACAGTTACCGATCAATTTGAGCTTCCCTTCATAACGAGATTGAACTCCCCAAGCAGACTTTATATGTCTTGTGTCCATCAAGACCCTCATCATATACGTACGCAAGTAGCTAAGCCGGAAAGTCTAGTTCGAGCANGAGATTGAACTCCCCAAGCAGACTTTATATGTCTTGTGTCCATCAAGACCCTCATCATATACGTACGCAAGTAGCTAAGCCGGAAAGTCTAGTTCGAGCAAATACTGAAGAAGAGAAAGAAAACACATTATTTATTTGTTTACGTGTAGTCATTGAAGTTTGAAGCCTTTTTATCAGCAGTGTATTTTTTTTCATAGGTCATATTTATCAATTCTTGGTACACACTGCTCTTGTGCTGTCAGCAACAAGGATGTGTTTACTTGTCCCCTTGAGTCAAGGTTAACCAGCCTTGAGAGTTCTTATATTTATGTAGAAGATAATATGTTACTGTTCTTCTTACCTTCCAAATTCTGTTCAAAATGAGAAGTTGAATGCCATTGCTAGACTCTCCTCTGTTTGTGCTAACTAATTTAACTTCTGTCCCTAAGAACTTGTAATAAGTGTATTTATTAACGAAGTTGCTATTAAAATAATGTATGTTACGGTAAATAAGCTAAATACTCTGGGACAAAATTATATTAATCAAAGCAATTTGTTTTCTCTTGCTAATAGGATCTGTGATTGAAAATTTGATGTAATGATAACAGTGCTATACAAAATTTTGAATTTAAAATGCTTGATATATTTGTTGCATTTAGATGGAAACACAAAAGTTTCTGGTCATTGTTCTCAATCCTTTCTTCCTCAGAAAATGTTTTCCTTTTGTGATGTTTGAGAATAAACTTGTAGATGTTGGCAAATTCCTTAGATATTACTATTGTAATTTATCACAGGGTACCTTTGGATTTTCCTAGAGATATTACCATTGATGTAAATGGCGTAAGATTCACTCTTCACAAGGTACTGCTTTGAAACTTTCTTTTCATTGATTTGGCTTATTCGGAATAAAATCTTTATTATTTGTCACATGGTCTCTTATTTGGTATTCTTTTTTTCTCTCTTTAATTAGCTTTTATTTGTTACCATGAACATAATTACTATTTGGAGATATTTGCTAATCCTTATATACTTTGTGTTTGAAGCTATGTTCTATTATATACTTTTACATAACCCAATTTGATTCATGTTACTCTGATTTAACCGATGCAGTTTCCACTTGTCTCTCGAAGTGCTCGCATAAGGAAATTAATAGCAGAACACCATAATGTTGAAATTTTGAGGATATATTTGCTTAACTTACCTGGAGGTTCTGCTACATTTGAGCTTGCTGCTAAATTTTGCTATGGTGTAAAATTTGAGATTTCACCTACAAATGTTGCTCAGTTATGTTGTGTGTCAGATTACCTTGAGATGACAGAAGAGCATTCATATGAAAACCTAGCTTCCTGTTCAGAAGCATACCTTGACAATGTTGTCTGCAAAAACTTTGGCATGTGTGTAGAAGTCTTGCAGCAATGTGAAAACCTCCTTCCACTTGCAGACGAACTTAAAATAGTTGGGAGATGTATAGATGCAATTGTCTCAATGGCATGCGCAGAACAGATAGCATCAAGCTTTTCACGTTTAGAGTATAGCAGCTCTGGTAGATTGCAAATGAACAAGAAGACTAAATCTAATGGAGATTGGTGGACTGAAGATCTTTCTGTCCTTCGGATTGACCTGTATCAAAGAGTCTTAGATACCATGAAATGTCGAGGCGTGCATCCCGAGAGCCTGGCATCATCACTGATGAACTATTCAGAGAGGCTCTTCAAGAGGAAGCCTATTCTGAATCCAAGTAACCATTACGGTACTGACAAAGTTTCTATCCAAATGGTTAGCGAAGAAAAGACAGTGGTTGAAATAATTGTTAGTTTGTTACCAACAGAAAAACTGGTTCCTATAAGTTTCATGTTTGGTCTCCTGAGATCAGCAGTGATACTCAATTGTAACACAACATGCAGGCTCAATCTTGAAAGGAGAATTGGGTCTCAATTAGATATGGCCACTCTAGACGATCTCTTGATACCTTCAGCTCAGAACACTGGGGACACGTTGTTTGATGTTGACACAGTTCACAGAATACTTGTAATATTTTCTCAGCTAGATGACAGTGAAGATGAAGGCCTCGATTATGATTCTGACAGTCCTCATCCTCCCTCCCAAACTGCAGTTGTCAAAGTTTCAAAATTGGTGGATAGTTATCTCGCAGAGATTGCTCCCGATGCAAATCTCAAACTTGCCAAATTCATTGTCATTGCAGACACTTTGCCAGGTTATGCACGAACAACAGATGATGGACTATATCGTGCCATCGATGTCTACCTAAAGGTGAGAGACACACATATTTTAATGTAATTCTATGCCTTCTTGTTAATATTTTTTTCCAGGCTATATCTCAACTTTAAAAGATAGCAGGTACTTGGCTATAGCAACTCAGGGAGCATTTACATTATGACTTTTTATCTTGGTTTTCTGTTGGAGTTAGTAAAGTGTGAATTTCTGATGTTTTTAATGCTATAAGATTTCTTTTCCTTAAATTTGCATTACGGATTTGATTCATTAACTGTTTCCACAAGTTTTTCAGGCTCATCAGGGATTATCTGAACTCGAGAAAAAGAGACTTTGCAAACTTATTGACTTTAAAAAGCTCTCAGAAGAAGCTAGTGCACATGCTGCACAAAACGAGCGGCTCCCTGTTCAAGCAATCGTCCAAGTGCTTTACATTGAGCAGTTAAGACTCAGAAATTCTTTGTTCTGCCCGTGTACAGATGAGCACCAGAAAACAGCCTATCAGTCACGAAGAATAAGTAATGGAATGCTTAGTGCAGACAGATCTCCTCCTGATAACTACGCATCATTACGAAGGGAGAACAGGGAATTGAAGCTAGAACTGGCTAGGATGAGGATGAGGTTGAGCAATCTTGAAAAGGGGCACGCTTGCATGAAAAAGGACATCGAGAAGTCCAGGTCACATAAGCTAGTGGATTCTGTATCAAAGAAACTCAGCAGGATCAACTTCTTCAGTCATAGTCCTTTCAGGGCATTGAATTCACCTTCTTCCAAGACAACGAAGGAGAACACACCGAAGGCGTAGGAATTCTGAGAACTTTTGAGTCTCAAAGGTTCTTAGATACTTTGATGTCAGAATATTAATATCGACTGCTACATGTTAAGATTTGGTAGAGGTTTCTACAATTCTGCTTCCAGAAGCAAATGACTTTGGAGGAAGACAATATATGGTGAGTAAATGGTGTACATATTGTTAACTGAGATGTTGCTTTTTGACATATGATTATCATCTCATTCAACTTGGCAATGAAATAGTTCTTGTTAATATATAACATGGACATGAGCTTGAAAATGAGATCCCAAAATATCATTTTGGATTGAAATCCTTATATCAGTGCTTCAGTGATATATTTTTAAAACACAGTAAGGGTGTATTGGAATGTGATCAAGTTCGTTGTGAAATCATATGTAGTGTAATTATGTTTAATCATAGTATACACTTATACTATTCTGTTCGCACATGATTGCACCTAAAAATTGGGTGTGTAAACCACCTTTATGTAAATCGTATAAATAACTATTAGTTTTAGAAGAGAAGTAAAGAGGTGGAGCCAAGACATGATTTATCTTTGGAGGGGAGAGCATGGGAATCTATTTCAGCGTTATTTTTAGATGGAGATGGAACCAAACCAAACCAACTCGATGAATTCTTCATGTAATAAATGTTTTATGATAACAAGTTGTACTCATTGCTGGGCAAGTTACAAAGGAGAACACTGATTGCCCAAAGACGGGGTGGTGGGAGGCAATGGCGATGGCGAGCTAAAGATAAAACTTTTTGTTGAATTTAAAAATTATAATAAGTAATGTAAAATTAATCACAAATTAATATTTTCTAAAAAATATTTTTTTGAAATATATTTGTTAAAATTAATAAAAAAATAGAGATATAAAATTCATCTTCCAAAATAATATTTTAATAATAATATTTTCATAAAAAATATTTGTTTAAATAATTAATAATTATACGAATAAATAATTTGCATTATAAATTAAATATAAGGTAATAAATTATTCCCTTACCAAATAATTTAAATAATATAAAATTATTTCCATGAATAATGTAATTAAATAATTTATGATTCTTATTTTAATCTCAAATTTAAATTAACAAAATATTATTAAAAAATAATTATATTATTAAGTTATATTAAAAATAAACATTATAATAAATAATTTATATTACAAATTAAATATAAGATATAATATTTTCTTACAAAATAAATTTAAATAGTGAATAATCTAATAAAATAATTTATGAAATTATTAAAAGATATCAGTTAAAAAATGCAGAAATGATTAATAATTTTATATTATATTATTAGTATATAATTAAAATTTATTATTTAAAATTAAAAGTTGAATAACGAAAAAAAGAAAAATAAAAAATATATGTGTAAAGAAAAAAAAGTTGTACCAGAATCGATTGAACTCCAAGTCATGTGATTCGGAGTTTCAGTATAGAATTTCGTGTCCGATTTCATCAAACGGTAGAATTAAATTAAATTGGGCGAGAATATATTCGATTCTAACTTCGATTTTTTCATTCAAACGCAGCGAAGAAGAAAAAGAAGAAGAAGAGATAAACGAATGAAAGGTAATTGTAATGAATTCATTCAAATAAAAGACGTTCTTCACTTATATATGCAACTCCTCTACTACAACGGGTCAATAAACTACATTTCAAAACATAAGCCAATCCACAACTTGTATTATTCTTTACACTCTCATGGAGAAGACCACAGTGGCTTAGCCCAAAAGTTTAGAAGAGAAATCGGGTCATTATTTATTTTATTTTTTATTCGAAGATCGGGCCATTATTTTAGATTGTTTATATGTAAACCCAAATAACGAATTTACATATTTATTTTTCTATATTGCATGAATAATAAATTACATAAAAAATTTAAAATTCTAATTTTTTTTACTTTTGTCTAAAAAATAACTTTTAAGTTGGTTATAATTTTTTTTCTCGATGCAAAGGACGGAGCAAAGGTTCAAAAATAAACGCAAAGAAAACTATGCATAGCATACACTACAATTTCTGTTGAAAACAATTTATTAAATATCATCTCAACCATTGTCGCAGATAAGTTAATATCATATAATCAAGTTTTTTTATTTTTTTTATAATTAAAACCTAAATATTAGTATTTTTGGGTCCCTTGTACATTGTTAAGATTCAAGACAAATTCATATTATATCTAAACAAAACTAACACTATTATGTTTTTTTTATAAAATTTTAAAATTATTAACAAATCAATATTTGATGTTTTTAAAATTATAATGAAGATTAAATATGTTACAAAAATTTAGAAATTGATGATTTGTTAAACAAAAAAATTAGGGGTTTTAGTACCCTTTAATAAATATATAATATATACTATTATTATACCAACAAGTCACTACTCTTGCTAACGGTTGCTCTCTCGCCGGCCGTCATCTCTCTCCCTTCTCCCCCTCCGATCTCCGCCCCGGACGCTGAGAGGTGGTCTCCGTCATCCTACAGCACACGACGCCGACGGACGCCGGCCGCCGCCTCCGCCGGCAGCCTTCCCATCTAGCGCTCTCGCTCGGCCACTCGACGCTCACGGACGCCCACGGTAGTTCCTTCCTTTGAAATGTGGTCACTTTCAGACATGGTGTTTTCTCTGGTTCTTAAGTAAAGAAATTAGGTCATGTTAGTTTGAAAATGATGGTCACAAAAGATGGAAATGGCCATATGGATCTCTCCTTTTCTTTTATTTCCATTTTCGCCTTTTAAATTGGGACTGATTTGACATGAAGAAGGTGATCATGTCCTTATAGGAAGAAAGGAAAATAATCAAAAAGTAGTGGTAAAATGCAGCATCATTCTCACCTTTGGTCGGACCGAATCATCATTAAATTCTAGGGTTTAGTGTCGCTATGAATGCTTTCATGGCATCAAAACCTTTACAAGATACTTATAGCAAATAGTTGTTGCTCCATGAATAGATTTAATTGAACTCAAAGAGAAGGGCAACAAAAAGTTGGAAGCATATGCCAACTGCAGATGCCATTTTCACGAGTTCTTGAACTCATGGTACTTTGTCTTAGCGTAATAAACATAGCTTAAGTGTACTTCATTTAGTGCATGATTAATAGCCTAGTCATACATAAATAACCTATAAATCACACATCACAAACAGAAGAGAGATTCACTATTGTTTAAAGAAAATGATGAAGAGTAAAGTCATAAGTTGTTAGTTTCACTAAAGAATCGGCTTTCAGGATCCTAGCAATTTGTTTAAGAGAAATTTAGCAATTTTAGTCATCAACTATTATCCCTTCAAGGTCAATGGATAAAATTAGTCATTGATGACTGTAAGTTACCTGGTAACCTTTGTACTTTATCAAATCTTTCAATCTACCTATAACAAGAAGAATTCATCTTCATCAATGCAACAGGGTCCCCTGTTCTCAACCATCCTTCAGAGTTCAGAATCTCAGATGTTGCTTCCTGGTCACTAATGTATCCTAAACTAATTTACAGAAAGAGAAACATGGATCTATTGATATTGAAGTATCAAGAAAACAAGAGTTAATGCCAGAAAGTAAAAAGCAACCAAACTTCAGTAATGTTTACAAGAAAAGGTAATTGAAAACTAAATTAAATATAAATGGGCACTGGCTGCAAAAGTAACTGAAACTAAATCAAATATAAATGAGTTCCTATGCAATCCTGGAGGCAAAAGCATTCCTGTGACAGGATCATTTGTCTTTGCTTTAAACATAGATAAATTTTATTTTTAGAATTTAATTATCTTAAATTAATTCGATTACAAAAAAACTGCAATCGTCTAGGTCAAAGTTTTTTCTCAATAATTTTAAAAAATCTTTATGATAACAAATCACCTGAAATTTATATATCGAATCTTTTAGATATCAAACAATTGTGTGACTCAAACCACTTTTACCTCTACAATTAGGTCCAATAAAAAGATAAAAGAACATTAAATTTATAAAACATTGTTATTAGATTAGGTTCCAAGTGGACCAAAAGAGAAATAAATGGTTGTTTCAATAATTATTAGACAACCCAATCCTTTTACACTATTTCGGAAACCCTTTGAGAATTTGAAATTATCGAGAAAAATGCAAATGTAAATACAAAATAAAATTTACATATGTGGCCTATCTTTAGATTATTTGAATGGTGGATCTTAATCATGAGGACTGTCATCAAACAATTTAGATGATGATGTAATCATTCTTTTATCCAACCATGAAGTTGCATGCATATTTTTTTTATTTACTCCTTATATACCTATAAAGTATTTTAATATATATGATGATTTTACATTTATTAATATATATCAATAACATAATTATCAAATATATCAAGATTACTATTTTACCTTTTTAACAACTTATATGTGATCAATTGATTTTTCTTTTAACTAATGCAAAATGATAATGATTATGTACCAAACATTTTTTTAATATTTATTAATATGATTTTGTCAAATTATTAAATATTATTTTCGAGAATGGCATAAATGTTATCTCCCATTAAATAATGGAAATTTTGAAAGTAAAATAATTATTAATAGTTTATACGCTAATAATACCTACTGTGTTTTGAACTATTTTGTCAAAGTAGTTTAAACCCTTTCAATGAGCATAATGGGCCATGAAGCCCAACAGACCCAAGTTAGTTTGTATTTTTGGGGTTTAAGGTTTTGGCAAATCTTCTGTGTCGTGCTCAGATTCACGGCTTCGAGTTTGCCGCCAATTTCGCCACTCCGCCGTGAGTTTCCTTCTGCCGCTACCGCCGGTAATCTCTCCCTGCCTCCCTTGATTTCTCTCTCTGAACACGTTTCCGGCTTCCCTGCTCGCGGCCAGGAAAAGCCCTAAGCAGGAAAGACCCTCCTCCCTACTCGTGACCAGGGAAAGCCCTAAGCAGGAAAGACCCTCCTGCAGGGCAGCCCTCAGGGCTTTGCCTGTTCAAGAGCAGGTTGCTACTTCTACTTTGGGCAGATTCTTATGAGTTATGCTGTTTTGACTTATGAGCTTTGACATGTTCAATTCTTGTTAGTGATTATAAATGTTTTATTTGAAGAAATGCAATTGTTATTTAGTTGCATTAGATACCGTTGTTTGGCATTTGATAGCTTGGATGATAGAACTCTCTTTACTAAAATTGATCTGAATAAAATTCTAATGTTTATTAATCCATGTTGTTTTTCCTATTTTCTTTTTGCATAATTTCAGTTGACACTATATTTTGATATTGTAAGTGGGTGTAACAAGAGATAAGGGCATCATAAAAAATGGATTTAAATTAAACACGATGTAAACAGAAATTTTGTTGTTTGATTTCTGGATCTTATTTTGCAACCATTATGTTTTAATTTGAGAAGAATTGTGGATGTCAGGAAGCTAAAGTATGATGCTCACATAGACTGCATGCTAATTAACTATTGATTATACTGGCTTGTTTTTTATTTCAATTTTTCTCCATCATGATTGTAATCCATATGGCTATTGTGCAACCATTATGTTTGCACCTTTATTTCCGTCAGGTGTCATATATTGGACTTTGAATCATGTTTGCCATATGCTCGACACTATGTATTTATAAAGCTCAATTTTCATATCTCGCTCATTTTAATATACCCCTAGATCTTCATAGTTCTCACTTGTACATGTTCCCCGCTTTTACATTTGTATATATACATGGATGACTAGACAACACTAGCCATCCTTTTGCCCTTCAAAAAAAACAAAAAAATCTATTTCATGGTTTTCTCTTGCACCTTATCTATATATTTTTCCCTCAAATTATGTTTGCCATATATTCAGTTAAAAAAAATGTTTGCCATATATTTGATACTATGTTTTTATTTTTATTTTTTGAAAAGAGATACTATGTTTTTATGAAGCTCAATTTTCATAGCTCGCACACTTTAAAATCTGTTTCGTGGTTTTTCTTGCAGCTTATTTTGCGCTTCCTTTTTTGTTTGCTACACATTTTCTGTTGTGACTGTGCCTCTTATGATTGGAGTCCGTCGATTACCTTTCATGTAGGTTTTTTATGTTAAAATGAGATTATTTAGTGTAAACCTTAACAGCAACTAGGAAAGATTTTATGCAGTGATCTGTCAAACCAACCAATGCTAGTTTCATTCTTGGTCGCGATACCAAACTCTCCAGTAAGATTTGGAACATTGGAGTTAAGAACATAATAAAAATGTCTTGAAAAAGTAACAAAAAGAATTCTGGTTCCCAAACCTCAGTCTCTTTTGGAACTCTTCCATCCTTTGCTTCTAAACAATAAAATTTACTTCATCGATTTCTAAATTTCTAGCTTAAGGTTGCACCTTTAGGTTTTCATGAGGCGCTGTCACATTTTATTCCAGTTCTTTGAACCTGTTACAGGCTTAATTATCAGTATGTTTTGTTTGCTCCACCAAAGTTTCCTTCTTCTCTCGTTATGTGGGTGTAGATACTCTTTTTTGTACATTTCCGATTATTTGGTCTTAGGTTTTGTCATCCTTCAGAGTTGTGAGGATTACTGAGCAGTTATACTTATGATCCATAATTCCTTGCACCTGAATCCTGATTTGTTGACTAAGTACTGAATTGTTTAAAGAAACCATTTGGGTGAAGATAGATTCTTCTATGCATAAGTTTGTTTTTGCTGTTTCTTCTTCTGCTTCTATTTATTTTTGACGGTTAATTTACTTAAGATCACTAGTTTCTTCTCGACAGGATCAAGTGATCATCATTAAGGAGAAGGGCAGCCATGACATCGAGTGCCATTGAACTTCCACAAAAGGAAACAAATTTGCTGAAGGGACATGAAGGAGCTGTTTTGGCTGTACGGTTCAATGGGGATGGAAATTATTGCCTAAGTTGTGGGAAGGACCGCACACTCCGCCTTTGGAACCCACACCGTGGCATCCACATCAAAACCTACAAATCTCATGGCCGTGAGGTCCGCGATGTTCATGTGACCTCGTACTCAAAACAACCCTCATTATTCTTGATAAATAAAATCATGAGATTTAGCTTTAATTGTTTCTCCATTTTCATACCTGGAATTTTCTTTGGATATTGTTGGGTTCATTTTCCAGATAATTTGTAGGTTAATAAGTTGGTATGTGGTGTTATAGGGATAATTCGAAGTTGTGTTCTTGTGGTGGAGATAGGCAAGTGTTCTACTGGGATGTGTCATCTGGACGTGTGATCCGCAAATTCCGTGGCCATGATAGTGAGGTTTGTTAGCATTATATTTATTTGATGAATTTTAATTAGTCTTATTGAAACTAGTGAAGGTATTTAAAAGCCTTCGACTACCAGATTTAACATCTTTATATCAAGAGACATGATCTTGAATGATTATGTTTCAGGGAAGTTGCACAATTCTTCAAACTTAGCAATGTACACTATTGTCTCCGTAACTGAAGGCAATTCTTTATTATGAGCTAGACAGGTGAATGTGTCTAATATCTGCAGTATTAATTTTCTATCTTCTTTCTCTCCCAATTTTCAGGTAAACGCAGTCAAGTTTAATGAGTATAATGCGGTTGTTGTTTCAGCTGGTTATGATCAATCAGTACGTGCATGGGATTGCAGATCTCATAGTACAGAGCCCATCCAGGTTCAGTTTTCTTTGTTTGAATAGTTATGTACAACTCTCCTGTGTTCTATAATGATGATGTGAGGTTATTGTTTATATATCAGATTATTGATACCTTTCAAGACAGTGTAATGTCTGTTTGTTTGACAAAAACTGAAATAATTGCCGGCAGTGTTGACGGAACAGTTCGTACATTTGACATTCGTAATGGGAGGTCAGTACAAGTATGCTTTGCTGTTGGTTCATGCTTTTAAGTTCAACAAACTCACGATTGAATCTCATCGTAATGCTGCTATTTGATTGAAATGCTAGGGAACTTGTTGACAACTTGGGGCAAGCTGTCAACTGTATTTCATTGTCAAATGATAATAACTGTGTCTTAGCAAGTTGCTTGGATTCTACTCTGCGACTNGCTGCTATTTGATTGAAATGCTAGGGAACTTGTTGACAACTTGGGGCAAGCTGTCAACTGTATTTCATTGTCAAATGATAATAACTGTGTCTTAGCAAGTTGCTTGGATTCTACTCTGCGACTGTTGGACAGGCAACATTTTCATTTTGTACAAATTGGGATGGAACTGTTGTTGATATGTTAATCTAATTTAAAATTTCTCTAACAGGTCAACAGGTGAGCTTTTGCAGGACTATAAGGGTCATATCTGCAAGGTGCGCAAATATGTGATTTTATCATATTCGATAAGTTATATAGTTTTGCAATCTCAGCTGTTTCTTTATACCATGGGTACGGAGGAATTGGACCTTATTTCTGCTGTTTGTCAGTCATGAGACCAATTACATCTTGTTTGTCATGAATTTTATGTAGTCCTTCAAAATGGATTGCTGTTTGACCAACACAGACGCACATATTGCTGGTGGGTCTGAAGATGGAAAGATTTTCTTCTGGGATCTAGTAGAGGCATCAGTTGTCTCAAGTTTTAAAGCCCATAACTCAGTGGTAATCTCAATTTTATATGTTTTTTTTTTACTTTTGCATGTACGCTGCTAGTATATCTTCATTATTTGTCACTTTTTTTAGGTCACTAGTGTGAGTTATCATCCAAAAGAATGCTGCATGCTGACATCCTCTGTAGACAGCACAATTCGCGTATGGAAGAAGTGATTTTGGTCAGTTAAGTGTTCCTCATATAAGTAACAGTTTTGGGTTTTTCCATACGCTGAAAAGAAGGAACTTTTCTGGAAATGACAATCTTGCCCTATAATTTTCCGGCATGCGTTTAAAAGTTGAACTGTGGATTGTTCTGCAATTTATTCACTTCGGTTGTATGAATTGGAAGTTAACAAGGTCATTGAGGAATGAGATTGCCGCTAATAATACCGTCAGAGAAAATAGGGACTACTCTTATTTATTTGCAGTATCAATCACCATTTGGTTTTAGTGATGGGCATGATGGATTTAATTACATCGTCGGAAACGTTTGATAATAGTTAATAACTAATTTATTTTCAAGGCTTTACTGTACTTATATTTATATTTTGTTATATCCAAGAATTTAATGTTGTGAGAATATTTTATTCTTTCATGAAGTTTAAATGCTCTCTTTATCTCTCTCTAAAGGAAGAAGTTAGTAGAACTCGGCCATTTGAGATAATTTTTCTACATTAATATTATACTAAATTATCTGAATTCATAATGCTGTTTTGTTCCCTTTTTTAATTATAAATAATATAAATTATTTATGAAGTGATAATTAATAATTTTATTTAAATAAATAATAAAAAAAATTAATAACTAATAATATAATATTTATTAATTATATAATTATTTTTGAATTTAACAGATATACGGTGTATCCTACTTATTTAAATAAGGTGCATCTTCATTAAATTTATTATTATTACTCACCATATTTGTAATTTTATGTTTGTTTTTATTATTATCATTAATAGATTATTATTATTCTATTAATTTTAGTATTAGTATGATGATTAATTGATCATAATAGATTATTAGTGCATTATAAATAATAAATTATTAATTATTAATTATTGTAATATATAACAATTTAAAATAATAATTATTAATATTATTATCATTTTTAGAAAAAAATATATTACTTATTTTGTAAATTTTTTATTTAGTTTGTGTTTAAATTTTATAAGTTTAGGAGATTCGGTTTCGTGGAATTCAAATTAAATTTATATATAAATGTGCAAAGTTAATTATTTTATTCAAGAATGTAAAGTTTACATTATTTATTAATTTCTTTTATATAGTATATAAGATAATATAAATTATCATTAAAAAAATAATATATATCATTAATAATTTAACAAGCGACAATATTAAATAAGATTGAATAATAATACTAAATAATAAGTGAAAGTATATATGATAATCTATGTTGATGATAATATTAAATAATAATATAGTAAACTCAACCTAAAATCATCATGCATACCGACCTCATTATGTCTAAGAAATTATTCACCTCGTGAGAACTTTAGACTACATCAAGTGATGAGCCTGGCTTGGATCTCGTGAATGGAGGATCTTTAAGTTTGAATTTTAGGAGATTGAATTTCAGGAAATTAGTTTGATCATGAATCTAAAGAAAACAAAATTGTCACATTCAAACTCCAATCCAGAAAGATAAGGAACAGGTAAAAAGAGGTGGAAGAGCGGCTTCTTTTGACGCCAAAGGCGTGGCCGAGAGCGCCGCTGCATGTGAAGAACATAAATTAAACCAGACGTCCAACGAGTAGGAGTTCGATCGAATTCATCTCCGCCTTCCATCAATCAATGCAACCTCTCCCTCCTTCTAATCTCAAACCACATACGTGAACTCCTCTCTCTCTCTCTCTCTCTCTCTCTCTCTCTCTCTCTCTCTCTCTC
>LTAE01001220.1:0-27831 GCA_001647135.1 Pontederia paniculata | reverse complement strand
CGAGCTGCGTTGAGGACAACAAGAACAAGGGATCAGGAGTGGCGTCGGCGGCGGAGAATCCTTCCTCGATGCAATTACTCCACTCGTCCGGCGGCGGAGCCGACAAGGCCGGCCTGGGTGCCGTCATCACAGAGACCAAACAGCGGCGGAAGAGACCGAGATCGATGAAGACGAGCGAGGAGGTGGAGAGCCAACGCATGACGCACATCGCCGTCGAGCGCAACCGGAGGCGCCAGATGAACGAGCACCTCCGCGTCCTGAGGTCTCTCATGCCGGGATCATACGTGCAAAGGGTACGTAAGCACACAACAAATGCATCAAACTGCATGGTGTCTAAATCGCATCTATTCGCTTTTATTTAGTGCACAGACAGATCAAACTTAAATTACGTGAAAAAAAAGAACTTGTTTACGTAGTTATCTCTTGCTCCTCACATTAAAATGGATGTACTAATCAACATGTTCGATTTCTTTTACGATTTTGGTTGTCATCGAAATGATTAAGAATCAAATCCTGCAAAAGTCTGAGATCTCTAGAAAGATATATCTGGACTAATTACTAGTGCAATAAAGTTGTAATGTACTTAAGCAACAGGGGGATCAAGCATCCATCATCGGAGGCGCCATAGAGTTCGTGAGGGAGTTGGAGCAGCTCCTCCAGTGCTTGGAGTCCCAGAAGCGGCGAAGGCTCTTCGGCAACGGGGAAGGTCCGAGGCCATTAATGGAAGGTCCTCAGCTGCCCGGCCTGCAGCAGCAGCAGCAGACGCCGTTCTATCAACCTCTCGATGGCCCCGCCGACGGCGACCGCAGCATTCAACTCATGCAGGAGCTCGACCCGAGCGGCGGCGGCAGCGGCCTCCGGGAGGAGATGGCCGAGAACAAGTCCAACCTGGCGGACATCGAGGTCAGGCTTCTGGGGTCCGACGCCATGATCAAGATCCTATCTCGCAGGAGGCCCGGGCAACTCATCAAGATCATTGCAGCTCTGGAAGACCTACAGTTCAATATCCTGCACACCAACATCACCACAATCGAACAGACGGTCCTCTACTCCTTCACTGTCAAGGTGAAACTTCATCTCTATCATCTTCTGGATGCCTTCACGTTCACAATGATCAAAATTATATCCATTATCTAATCATCCAACTACATTTTTCACCACAAAAGAAAACATACTGAAGCAAATAATTCTATATTCGATCTCTCCTTAATTAATAAAACATAAGAACATGCATCGAACTGATCCTTTGCCATTACCTGTGTTTCAGATTGCAGCTGAAACAAGGTGCACCGCAGAAGACATTGCAAACTCGGTCCTGCAGATTCTAAGCTACATAGATGCGGATACCATCTGATCATATATACACAGGAATTTAATTTCATTCAGATAAACAGTCCGCTATGATTAAATTTAGTTGTAGTACTTTGCATGTATATTATTTCAACTTTTATGTTTTTCTATATCTTCTGCAATAAACTTTTATGTACAATATATGCTTAGTTATCAAATTATCCATTTATCTTAACATTTTGTCATCATACATACATACGTGTGTATATATATATATAACTCTTATACTCTTAAAATCGCTGATGGCATGATCTTTATATTGTGAAATCTCAATGACAAATATAGTACTTATTATATGATGATCCTTAGTCCTAACTCCTAATATCATTCCTAATCTTAAGCTAACCTTGCTTTAGTATTTGTTTGTCATTTATGTACGTAAAAAGCTTTGAAATGTGGATCTTCGGGAGTACAAAGTTCTGGTGCATGAGTACATGTGTCGGACAAAGGTCTGCAGAGAAGACAGGAACTTGGGTTGACTTATGAGGTCAACCATGAACGTGCACTGAATTTCTGTTGACATCATGTTGACCTGCCAGATTCTTGTTTTGTTGGTATTAGGTCGTAACATAATAGAACCACAGAGATAGGTCCAGCAGCCATGTGACAATAAACAAGTAATACAACAAAAAATGACTGAATGGAGAGAGAAATGTAGAAGGATGGGCTGACTGGCATATCAGCTTCACTCCATAAGAGTCAATAATCATGATTTATTTTAAAAAATAAATCTTATCTCTAATGTTCTGCTTGAATATTTATTTTCATTTTTAGCCGGAATAAAATTTTAAGATGATCTTGAATTTTTAATTATTTATTCAATTAGAAGATCTATGGGGTAAAAAGGTAAAAAATGAGAAGGAAAAAAGGAGTAATGATTTAATATGGTTTGGTTGGATTTATGATGGAGAGAGAAATTCCTTCATTTCCATTCAACGCTTCATTTTTTACTTTAAAATGAGATGTAAAAATGGAAAAAGGTCTACCTAGAAGAATCTTCCAACTTTAACTTTATTTAATTAAATAAATAAACATATGAGTGGCATACTTAGTTAATTCATCTAAATAAGATTAATTATTGTTCTTCCATTGTCTTTCATTTCTCCTTTAACTTCTCCTAGGTAAGTCTTCCAAATACAAAAGTACCTCCCAAAGTTCAATGTAGAAATTTCCTAATAATAGGTTCAATACAGCTATCTATTATATCGATGGCCCAAACCTAAAAAATTCTAGAGTGGAAAGTTTTACAGTCAAAATGCAGGAAATTATTAATGTAGAATATATTAAAATATACTTTTAACTCATAATTTGATGATCATGATCGCTCTCTCCTCTAGTACAATTTCTGAGTGTTGTTGAATCAATACGAAGATCAATGGACATGATCGTCGAATCAAATATGGCAAGTGGTAGCTTTACTTACATGAGGAGCAAAATATGTTGTAATTGAATTTGGATATATATTACATATGCCCATTCATATTAACTATTAACAATAATAGAGCCGACACCAAAAAAAAAAATGTTAGAGGGGGTCGAATAAGGGTGAGAGTGATTCGCATCAGATCAATTCTCTAATCCAAAAAATCATCTGATTTTTTTAATATAAAAAACCATCCTAAAATCATTTAGAAAAAATAACCACCTTACAATGAGGTAATATTTTTATAATGTTATTTTAAAATTTAGATAACAAAATGAACTTTATACAAAATTTTGTATATATTTAAATTTATAAATAAATATTGTAGCAAACTATATAATTTAACCGTTTAGGAAAAATGTAAATGATGTAATATACTAAAGAATTATTCCACCATCATCACAATATAAATAATCAATATAATATCATATTAAAAATGAAATAAAGAATAAATCAGAATCGCCTTCGTATACACCTTTTTTTTATCATTTTTTACATGTTTATTATTTTCATACCTTAATGTTCCATTTTCGTAACATGATTACTATTTTCATTCCTTAGATAAAAAAATTACGTATTAATGCATATATAATGAATTCACAACGCACACAAATTAACTTCATTAGTTGGAGGGAAAAATAGTTAACTACTTAATTTGATTGATATCTAATTAATATAAAGGAGCTAAGTTTATTAATACATAGATATTGATATTTACCATAAATGTACATATACAGCATATTATTAATTAAACTTTAAAAAGGAAAAATAGAGGGGAGTGAAGTTGTGGTTCCATCGTTGACTAGTAAAAGAAGGTTTTATTATTGAATTATCAATAATACACGTTGGACTTCAATTAACCATCCTATCACCCTATTGATTATAAAAATATTATCAGACACCCTACCTATTTTTATCAAAGTATCTTCTATTAAACTATAAAGTTCGATAATTTATATAATCACGTTTATAATTATTATATATTTTCTTTTGATTATACTATATTATTATTCACATAGTAAGTATTTTTTTTAGAAAATACATTATTATTTAAAACCCTCTTTTTTTTAGGAAAAAGATCAAGAAGTACAAATTTGGGCCACAACACAGGCCTACGGGGCCCGTTTGTTCATATTGGGCCTTCCGCTACATGGCTTTTTGGGCCAAAAAGCGAAGTTGAGAAGCCCAGTGATATGCTGACATGGGCGCCTCGGATCACCTCATCAACCAATCCATCGGTCACGAATCAACCAATCTCCAACTCGTCTCTCTCTCTCTCTCCTCTCTCTCTCTCTTCTCTCTCATCTTCCTCCCAATTCCTCCCTTCCCCTTGCCCTCTTCCACAGCCGTCCGATCCCCTTTCCGACGCCGTCCCTACTCTTCCGGCGCCGTCCCTTCCTTAAACCTCCTCCACCGTCACCACCACCACCGCCGGAGAAGGAGAGGAGAAAGAAAGGAAAGAAGAGTTGGGATCGGAACGCCATGAGCAGCACGAGCGAGCTCTTGATCAAGGTCTCGCAGGCGGTGCACATCCTCAACCACGACGCCGAATCCTGCAACAGGGTCGCCGCCAACCAGTGGCTCGTCCAGTTCCAGCAGACCGACGCCGCCTGGGAGGTCGCCACCTCCTTCCTCACCTCCTCCGACCACCGCCGCGGGCAAGGCGCCGCCGCCCTCCTGTCCCCCTTCTCAATCGACTTCGAGGTCGAGTTCTTCGCCGCCCAGATTCTCCGCCGCAAGGTCTTGAGCGCGCCCCAGCTGCTTGTTCATGTGCCTCATTAGAAAACGGATGAAATTTTCCTTCTCCCTTGTCTTACGCAGATCCAAAGCGATGGATACTACCTTCGGCCGGCCATCAAGGACGCATTGCTGAACGCTCTTCTTATGGCTGCTCAAAGGTTCAGTTTGGGACCGTCCCAGGTACATATGTCACTACCTTACTGACTCTCTCTCTCTCTCTCTCTCTCTCTCTCTCTCATCTTCCTCCCAATTCCTCCCTTCCACTTGCCCTCTTCCACAGCCGTCCGATCCCCCTTCCGACGCCGTCCCAACTCTTCCGGCGCCGTCCCTTCCTTAAACCTCCACCATCACCACCACCACCACCGCCGGAGAAGGAGAGGAGAAAGAAAGGAAAGAAGAGTTGGGATCGGAACGCCATGAGCAGCACGAGCGAGCTCTTGATCAAGGTCTCGCAGGCGGTGCACATCCTCAACCACGACGCCGAATCCTGCAACAGGGTCGCCGCCAACCAGTGGCTCGTCCAGTTCCAGCAGACCGACGCCGCCTGGGAGGTCGCCACCTCCTTCCTCACCTCCTCCGACCACCGCCGCGGGCAAGGCGCCGCCGCCCTCCTGTCCCCCTTCTCAATCGACTTCGAGGTCGAGTTCTTCGCCGCCCAGATTCTCCGCCGCAAGGTCTTGAGCGCACCCCAGCTGCTTGTTCATGTGCCTCATTAGAAAACGGATAAAATTTTCCTTCTCACTTGTCTTAAGCAGATCCAAAGCGATGGATACTACCTTCAGCCGGCCACCAAGGACGCATTGCTGAACGCTCTTCTTGTCGCTGCTCAAAGGTTCAGTTTGGGACCGTCCCAGGTACATATGTCACTACCTTACTGGAGCAATATGGACAGATAACAAAGTACTCAACTTTCCTCTCCCATTTATTTTGCTGTAAATTTTCTCTAAAGCCTCTGCCCCATGCTTTGCAGCTTTTAACTCAGATATGTCTTGCGCTTTCTGCTCTTGTGATTAGGGCTGCTGAACACAAGCAGCCCATCGAGCAGCTCTTTTCCAGCTTGCACAAGCTGCAGAGCCAGGAGAACGGGAACCTTGCAGTTCTGGAGATGCTCACAGTTCTGCCTGAAGAGGTCGTAGAGGAACAAAACGGAGATGGATATGCTGATGCAGCAAGCAGAATGCAATTCACAAGAGAGGTTAGTTGAGAAGATTTTTATCAGGGAATAAATGCTTGTGCATTTTTTGCTCCTTTTTCTTCTCATTCATGTGGTTCTTCTTGTGGTGCAGCTCCTCTCTCACACTCCCACTGTTCTTCAATTCCTTCTTCTCCAGTCTGAACAAGGAATCAATAACGACAGCAGTAAGAAGATTTTGCGATGCTTATTAAGCTGGGTCAGTATGTAAGCCTGGTGTAATTTTGATTGCATTTGATTAATGGGCTTGGGAGGGTTGGGTCCTGTTACATGCTTTGCTAACTTCTCTATGGACAGCACGGCTTTCACAAGTAATTCATCACATCTATATGTTTCCATAAAATTTAAATACCTATCTTGGCCATTAAATCTATACATTGTATGTGTCACTTCATATGTAATCCATCAATATTTTGAATCCATGTTATATAACTTGGATCAAGTAGACTATTACTCAACAGGCCAACATCTTAGATGCTGGATATACTGCAATTGATGCATCAATTTCTGTTTCATCGTATGATGACTGTATTATTAGTGTAACGTTACTGTACCAGTCTACCAGATACTCTCTTAAATGCTTAAACTTTTAAATGTGATTATCAAATTCTATTTCTTCAAATTTGTGCCTATATGGAGGTGCCAAATTTCGTTTTTGTTTTCTGCACAACATTTATTTTGTTGTTAAAATCTGATTGCCATCTATTTTTTTCTCAAAGTTTTAGGCCTACTTGACAACATCTTTCAAAGATCTTTTAATAATCATTAGAAGCTGTCATGACTCACACCTGCTTCAGAATTATGATTCATAAAGTCAATAATTTTGTCACCTATATTCTAGAGATGTACATATTTGTGTTTCTTATCTATCTCATGATTCCAAAAGAGAAAAGAAACTCCATCTTCTATGAGTTCCCAAGATAAAACTCCAGAAAGCAAATGGAAAGTGTGTCAAAGATTATTGTATTTATCTGTTAGAATATCTTATCTTTTGCCTTTTACATATTTAAAACTACCTTAGTGGAAAGAACATCCACTAACACAAAAAATAATAACAATGTTTTTCTTTGTTGTCGCTGCTTCTATCACCATTAAATCTTTTTTTTATTTTTAAGAGATTATTTAAATGTACTATTGTTGCAATACAAAAGAAACAATATTGTCAGAGATCTCAATTTGCGTTCTAAATTTCAACCTAGCTCTAAACAATGGTACAGTAGGGTATTCAGTTATCAATACATAGTGTCCACGTTTTGATATAAGAGTGTTTGAACTTAATAATGATTCTAAAGTTGATAGTATTGTGGAAGATTTTCTATTTATGTTCTTTTATTCATTTATGAAACGTAGTAGAAAAAATGGTTTACCTGGGTGATTGCATATGCTTAACTTTTGAAAACATGATCCTTCCTCAAACTCATTCCTGCTATCACACATATAACTTCACTTGCTTTGGGACACTTAAATCAATACATTTTATGTTTTGATCTTCGCTTGGCTGGCATCTTCTAGCTGACATGATGCATGTCTCATTCTTTATGTCATCTCTTGTGATTTCATTACTACATAAGTAGGATGTTTCTCCATTTACATTTTCTCAGTTCAAAAAAATATCATGAAACTGCTTTTCTTCCCCTTGTAATTTTCCAATACTAGAAAAGACATGATGATTTCAGGTTCGGGCAGGATGCTTTTCTGAGATTTCATCTGCATCATTACCAGCACACCCACTTCTTAACTTCGTCTTCAACTCATTGCAGGTTAGTTTTCATTTTGTGTAATGTTACTGTTACTTGTTCATATCTGATAACTGAAACTTTTTAGTTTTCTATTGGTTAAAGGTCTTATCATCATTTGATGCAGCCATTGAGGTACTCATTGAACTAGTTAGCCGGTATGAGGTAAGACATCATGACATTTTCTATTTCAAATGTGACTACTTGATATATTTTTGAGACTGAAAATGATGTCTACCAATTTAGTAGACATCCCATTTTATTGATAGTGTGATGTTTATATAATTACAGCAATGATCATATATACAAATGAAATACTCGTGTACACAAAGTTATCGAACTTAAAGCGTGCACTTAATGTTTTCCGCTTAACATCTCTCTCCCCCGAAGATACAAGAATTTCTCTGAAACCAAAAAGACCGTAGGACTGCTAAAGGCAATAATCTTTTCCATCGTGAACCATCCGTCACATCTTGTTGACTGCTGCCCAATCAAAATGTCCTCCAAAGTTGTCAGCCGAGGATACATCAAGCCAAAGGCAGCTTGTCGTTGACCATTCTTCCTTTGCTATCACACATTCAGAAGAATAAATGGTTTGTCTTCTATCTTATCATCACATGGTGATCATGTGGTGTCAGTTGATGGATGCCAACACAATCTATATATTTTTGTGAGCAGCTGCCCTCTACTAAGAAGCCACGAAAATATTTTAATCCCTCAGTGGTGCAACTACTTGATATTGCTTTATTTTCTTCTCTTCATGAGACTTTTTTTTTTGAAAGGGGGTAACTTCGTGGCTGAACATGAAATTCTTGGCTAAACTTTGTTCTTCTAATATTGTGTAGTTGAAAATTTTGAACCACATGAGCTACCATACTGGATATTTCACCTTAATCTTAGCATAACACAACTGGCAAAACAACATCTTCATGTCCTGTGCAGAATAATAGAGCAATTTGTTGATTTGGCTTGTAATGATGAGAAGTCAGCTTTTATATTTCAATTTTTTATTGTTTTGTAATAAATCATGTGTTTTTTTATGTAGAATAACATGTGAATGTTGAAATATGATTTTTAATTTTTTTTTCCATTTTTGTTTTCAACATCATTCTTTGACAGGGTTTACCGCAGATTCTACTAGCTAGAATACAATACCTCAGAGAAGCACTCCTCCAGCCAGCTCTTATGAATGGGGATGAGAAAATAATTGGTGGTCTTGCTTGCTTGATGTCTGAAATTGGTCAAGCAGTATGTGTTTTCGATCTTGATATTATGTGATTTTTATAACAAGTACTTTCCATTCATTCTGACCATTTATTGAAGAAAGCAAAAATGATAATTTTAAGTTTTGAGTTGTCAATCAAAAACCAATTTTTTTAATTTTTAATAGTGACAGCAAATTTTTTTTTACTTTTTTCTTAATTATCATTGAATTATTTCATGCACAGGCACCAGCCTTAATTGCTGAAGCTACTATTGAAGCTCTGAGTCTTGCAGATGCACTTCTGAGGTTGTGTCATCTAAGCTGGTTTATGATTTTGCAACATATAATAACCTCTTTATCCTGGATGATTATGCTCAGGTTTTATGCTAATTGTTATCCCTTGTACAGTTGTGTCGCTTTTCCAAGTGATGATTGGGAGATTGCAGATTCAACTCTACAATTTTGGTATTCTTCGCTATCACCTGCATGATTGTATAAGTAGAAGTTTACTTTGGGTTAGCTACTTAGCTTCTTTTATAATTTATAGTTTGTTAGCTTACATTGCTTCTCTTTTGACACTCATTTTTTAATACAGAAACAAATCTGAATTAAGCTAGCTCTCCTTTATCACACTTTTTCATGTGAAGTTTGACTAGGTTTTGTATATGTCATGACTGATTTCTTTTCTAATTCCAGGTGTAGTTTAGCTAATTTTATTCAGTTTGTTAGCTTACATTGTTTCTCTTTTATAACACTCTTTTTTATTACAGAAATAAATATGAATTAAGTTAGCCCTCCTTTATAACACTCTTTCATTCGAAGTTTGACTAGGTTTTGTATATGTCATGACTGATTTCTTTTATAATTCCAGGTGTAGTTTAGCTAATTTTCTACTCAGTTTAGATCGTGAAAAGGTGAATCGGAAATTCATGGAACATAGGTTTTTGCCTGTCTTCTCAGCTTTGCTGGACGCTATTTTGCAGCGTGTTCAGTTGCAGGTCTGCTAGCTATCTCCTCTTTTGTTATTTTTCTCACGCACTCATATGACCCTTTTTAAGTTTCTCCTGCTTTTTGTTATTAGTAAAGTATCCTATTTCCTGTAGCTCTATTTTACATCTGCATCATAATTAATGAAATGAAGTTTCTTCAAAAAATTAATGAAATGAAGTTTCGATTTTTCATAAAAGTACTAATAAGATATTGTAGTTAGATTCAAATCCAAATAAAAGCTAATTAACTTTATTAACTCTTAATTAAGTTAATTAGCTCACAGGTAATTCTAGGGTATTACATATAATGATACATTTAGTGACAATTAACCTTGTGTAATTTAGATACGCTCCATGATTCTCTATCTCAATGAAAATTTTCTTCCTAGCATATGGCTATGATTTGACACCAACAAAAATAACATGTCCTGAAACCACTATCATTACTCAGGACATGGTTCATATGACCATTAAATTTTTTCTTTCTGGAGAATGTTGTCGAATCTACATAAACTCCAGCCCATACCATGTATCATATCTCATTAGCGAGTCGGGTTTTGATACCTCAGGCTAGTGGGACCCTCGAGTATTGATACCTCAGGAGCAGGGACATTTTGGGACTCGCTAAGAACATGTGGTGCGCATGCTGGTTCGGAGTGGCGAAGACCTTGGGTAACAGGGCTAGCCATCATGTGGTTTATTTGGTTACAGCGCAACCACACAATTTTTGGTGGAGAGGTGTTATGTAGAGAACATTACACACCATGTATCATATCTCATTAGCGAGTGGGTTTTTGGTTGATTTTCATACTTTTGTTTTCACATTTTGACTTTATGTGTGGCTGCCCACACCAACTTGTATATTCTCCTTATTTTGATACAAACAGATGGCTACTATAAGTTGTAGTCATCCTTTCCCTCTTTCAAAAAAATAAACTCCAGCCCATACCGATCCTTTGTAAGAACTATCTGTAGTAACAAGGTTAGCACCCACATAGTAAAGATTTATTTCTTTGTTGAGTTTGATAATTATGAAGTATATTTTTCCGAGAGAATTAAGTATAGTATTGTTGCGTATGATATAGTCCTTACTACAACAAGCACCTTACCTATTTTTTGCCAGCAATAAATACTCTTTTCTGTGGTAAATTGAGAATTTCATTGCTCAATAAGGAAGATTCTCAGGGTTATATTCAGCAGCTGACAGCCCATGTAGGTCAAAACCCAAAACAAATCTAGGTGCAAGGCCCAAAACGTCTTTAGGTTATTCGCCAATCAGCATGACGCTATTTTCTTTGCAAGTTTGAAAGGTGTGGCTTCCTGATGATTAACAGCATTGCTTTGATCATCTCTATCTTATTATGTAAATTTATTTAAACTAATACTTTGTTTATTGGGGTTTCCGAAATGGCCTTTGAGGACTCTGCGAAATAGATGAAAATTTATTGGACTTGTAGTGTTTGAGATTGAGAGAATATACTTCGACACTCTTATGTCTTCGATGTTCTTGGATGTTTTTATCTTCACATTTCTGAACTTTACAGGTTGATGATCCTAGAATTGATGGCAGTGCTGGGAGTACTAACATACCTGATGGGTTGGCCAACTTCCGATTAAATTTGGAAGAGCTTTTGGTTGATATTTGTCAGCTTCTTGGGTCCACTGCCTTTGTACAGAAGGTTAAACTAATATATAACTATCGCACCCCTTGTTAGTATTTCTTAATTTCCTTCTTCTACATATAATCACCTTAATTGTTCTTCCTTCAAGGTTTATCTAACCCTCATGTATTTGAGAATCAAGAACCATGATTATATTTGACATGTCACTTCTCAATACTCGGGCTCGTCTTTGTTTCTGCTGTGCAAATTTGAATACTTGTTTGTATTGATGGTGGACCTTTCTGTGTAGCTTTTTTCGGGCAGCTGGGCTTCTACAGATTCATTTATTCATTGGATAGAAGTAGAAGCTAGAATGTTTGCACTTCACATGGTAGGCACTATTTGATGAACCAGACTTCTATGTTTGTTATATGTAAATACAAAATAATTATTGTTTACAAGTGTATCTTGTCTTATGCCTTTCCTGCATCATGTTTATTCTTGCAAGACAAGCTGTGGCTTGATTTTTCTTTGGATCTAAAAAAAATATCTCACTAGTGGAGCATCCATTCTTTCTTTGAAAAAGAAGTGGAGTATCCATTTTCATATTGAGGAACCTGCCTAAAACTTTGAAACATTGCTTTAACAGGATTACATAATTTCTGTCTTCGCAGTATTTGAGATAGATAAATCCTCATAAACCTTCAAACAAAATCCTCATAAGCTTAAAATTTTGTACTATTTTCTTAGGATGGCAGGTGGAGACATGGGGATGATAATAAAATATTAAATTATCTTGACTGCAGCATACTGCCATATCTCTTGATGATGCCTTAGAATATGCTACAAAGGTCGTAGTTGAAGCTGCATTTTTTGTTTCTTGCTCTAAAAAATGGTTTCTTACTGTCTCTTCCTTATTGTAGTTACAATGGTTGTTCATTAGTGTAGAACTTATCTTTTCATTTTTTTATTGTATTAATAATTAAGTCATTTTCCCAAATGTATAAATATGTTTAGGCAAATTTGTGGCATAATCTTGACATGTAACACATCGTGTGCAATTTTTTTGACATAAATATGAGTTGACATAGAAATACTTGTTTTTCGCCATCAGTCGTAGTGCTGGCTTCATGCTAAGCCCTCACCTCCTTGAATTATTTCCTATCATTACGGGTCGATCTGGCCAGGCCCGATCATGAGTGAATATACAAATGAAAATGTAGGAAAGCGGCACATACCAGGGGGTAGCGACTGAAAGATCCAGATTCAGATCCGATGGGCTCCTATCTGCTTCTTTCTTTTTGGATATCCATGATTGATATTTCCTTCTCTTCAATCTTAACTTAGACATTGCACGATAGCATGTGGAAGTGAAGCATTAGAATAAGCATGTTACCGCTAAATTTGCTTAGTTGCTTCGTACACTTCATCATGCATGAAATTTTATATGGAATATATATCTGTAATCTACTTTTCTTATTTTCTGTAGGTGCAGTTTTATTCTTAAGTCATTCTTTTCTCGAAAAATTTTAGGTCATTCTTTATTAATGCTTAAGACTAGACCTCTACTTAATTTTCAGGTTGCAGAGTCAGTTTTGCAGTCTGGAGATCCATTTGATCTATCCGTGACCATGGGATTGGTTATACTTTTATCTAGTAGAGCACCTGCAGATCATAATGGCTTTTTCTCTTTTGTAAGACTTACCTCTAAACTTTTCTTGGACTCAGTCATTCTCTCATGGAGTCATAATATATGGTATTAGTAAATACATTTATGATTATATAATTGAGAGAAAGCTTACATGACTTGAACGTAGGTAGGTATATAAAACTGTGGCCGAGGTTGTTGGGTCCTATGCCAAGTGGATATCTTCTATCTCAAGTAACATCAGGCCACTGCTGTAAGCATTGTAGTCATACCTTTATTTCATAAACTCGTGTCATATTACTTTGGATGTGATAGGTGTCCTATGAGCTTTCTCTTCTTCTCTCGTCATGGTCATCCAACTCACATCTCACTGTACTAAGCATACATTGCAGTTTGTTCTTTGCCTCGGGGATTTCTGAACCAATATCTTCAAATTCTTGCGCGTCAGCCCTGCGTAGAATTTGTGAAGACGCATCACCTGTGATACAGGAACCATCAAATCTTGAAATTCTCTTATGGATTGGAGAGGTATTACCCTTCTACTTCTACATGTTCAGATGTAGCTTATATTTTGCTTAATGATAAATGCCTAATAGAATGCCCATGAATAGGATTATAGGTGACTATCTAGGATCCATTTGCCTTCTTTATTCACTTTAGAATAATTTCCTAGAGGGTTTGATTAGACTACAAGGGGCTAACTGCGCCTTATTCAAGTATCCAAAAACATATTTATTTAAGTTACTATATATAACAAACTTATTTGTTTCTTAGTTTGATTACTTAAACATAGACTGTCTGTCCGCTGAAATAAGAAGACACCCACGTAGTGGGGTTCCTGTTATTATAAGAAAAAACATAAATAGACGACATAAGTGACTAAGTATATGCAGAGGATGGACATGAATCATGTGATGAAACTAGGGCTCCTAGATTCAAATTGCAGAGTTATATATTTAAAGCATCAACAAGACCTAATTTTGAGGGAAAAGAAGGATGACTAGCAAGTTGGTAGTCATCCAGAATTCCATTATCGAAAAAGAGTAACCATACAAAGATTTAGATCCTCGGCGAGAGGAGAGTAAAAAAAACTAAACCAAAGATGGAGAAAATGGAAGAGAAGAATAGAGGAGCTGCCAAAAGAGCACGGAGGCAACACATAATCAATGCCAAAAAAAACTGAAACGCCTTAGTCACCAATAAGCATCTGGTAGTGCCTAATGATGTTTTCAGCATAGCATCTCTCGGCCCTGAAAATTGTGTTGTTCCTTTGTATCCAGATTGTCCATAGGACAGTCAACAGTCGAGCACGAAAAGAGTTGGATCAGTTTGCTTTCTCTTGCATGTCTCTTAGCTATTGCGAGCTAGCTAATGAGAGAAGCTTCCTTCTCAAAAAAATAATGGGAGAAACTTAGTTGTGTTTAAAAAAGGTTGGAACTTGATCATGTGGAAACCTGGAAACAAAAGTTGTCCTGGAATTCTTCCCTAATCTGGGTCTATGTTGATGTAAACAGTGTTTTAAATTTAACTGCAATTTATTTTTTCGAGAAAAATTTTAACTGCAATTTATTACTTTACACACAAAAAAATGTTAAAAGATACTGTCAGACATTCTGTTGGTTGCTCAAAATTTTAACTGGAAAGTTTAGTTCAATAATGCTACTACAAGATCCTAATTGTTTGCTTGACGGTTGCCACACATTCTATAGGTCAACTTATAAATTGTTGTGAACTGATTTTATGCTCAACCATAAAAGGGTGGGAACTTCTGTAGTAGGAACGTTGACAATAAGAACATCAGATGTATTTAGCAAATTGAAAGTTTGCATGTCTAAATATCCTTATAGAATCAGGGAGTATTTCATGCCTTCTGGAAGAGCTCACAATTTATGTCTATAAAGCACTGTTCTTTGGAGTTTCATCTTCTATAATTCAAACTAGACAACAATTCCTATTGAACATCCGAAAAAAAAATCCTGTTGAATAAGACCTCAAAGAAGCAAACTTATTCCATCTAGGAATGATCTCTTGTATATTTCATTGTTTTAACAGGGTCTGGATAAAAAGAATCTGCCACTAGAAGAAGAAGAAGAGATTGTCACTGCAATAACGCTTACTCTTGGTTCCATTCTCGACATACAGATTAAGAAGAGTTCATTATCAAGGTTGCTTTCATGTAGCTACTCGGCAATTGATAAACTTGTATGTGCTTTCTTTCAATTACTCTTTTTCTCCTAGCCACATCATCTAATGGATGGATGAACTTGATCTGTAAAAACAAAACTATCCATGCTTCATGTCACTCACTGTATGAACCATCAGTTGAGTTGAAGTAATGATTTTAAAGTTTCACTTTTACTTTATTTTTCCCTTCCATTTGAAATTGAATTTTCTATTTTACTAATGTGTATAGCTTAATAACAAGAACAAACCCTTGTATTTTTTTTAAGTTATACTGCAAGATTAGAGTTGTGCGATGATGATGCATGTATCTTAAGTGCCTTTAATAGCGCTCAACAAAAATGAATTGGTTTTCTGGCCTACCATTACTTTCCTGAGCGAAATAGATAGAGATATGGGCATAGGCATAGGATTAGCAAATAAACTAATCATGCCGTTCATCTTAAATTTCCTTTCTGATAAAGTTATTTGGATTTGCAATGTTTCTTACGTACATTCTTTTTTGTTATTGCTTGCGGCCATGACAACTTCTGTTGCAGCTAGATGCAGATAATCAGCAATCCTTGAAACAAAACTCTGCTGCTTATGCACAAGCCCTGAGCTCTGCTGTGAGGGGTTTGCACAGGTTATTGTGAACCTACCAACTATCCTGTTGTTTTCTTTTTCCATTTGTAACAATATTTATACCAACCTTTGTATCTTTGGTATGGCCACCTGAATTTGTGAGATTTAATTTTTCTTTAAGCTTCTCTGTATAGAGTTTTGTTCTTTCTATGTTGTCATACAAGTACTCTGGGTAAATACAAGATTAGCTTTTCAAAGTATTTACCAGGCTAGTGAACATATTACAATATGCATAAAAGACAATTAAGATAATTTACCTGTAGAAGACTATTTTAAATGCCCATTGGTCTGACATAAAGAAACCTTCAGGATTGGATCTGTATTTGGCCATCTAGTGATTCATTCTTCACTTGGTCAAGTTGAGGATGACACAACTGCTGCCCTTCTTAGATCATTCTGGCCACTGCTCGAGAAACTTTTTAGGTCCACTCATATTGAAAACAGTAGCCTATCTTCAGCTGCATGTCGGTCTCTTTCTCTTGCTGTGCATTCCTCAGGTACATATGTTATTTACTTTCTCTTGCTGTGCATTCCTCGTGATGAATTAAAGTGTGTGATTCAACTTTGAATGATAAAAGTTTTCAGACAGTGAAATCATGTCTATTCCTGGCAGGGCAACACCTTTTGGCATTATTACCTAACATCCTTGATTGCTTGTCTACAAATTTCTTGTTATTCCAAAGCCACGAGTGCTATATAAGAACAGGTTAGAAAGTTTGAGTTAATTTTATATTGCAATTATATAAATAGGTATCATGCAAAATGGAACATATTAACCTGTGTTTATGGGCTCTAGTGATCTGAAACTGACTTCAGCTTAAGATTTATTCCATTGTAAGATTTTGGACTCTGGTTAATATTTTGGAGGATTCTGTTGTGACTTTTAGTCTTCACATATAATTCTCTACTATTTTTTAGGGAATTTTCTCTACCTTTTTATGATCAGTTTCTTTGACCTGTTACACCTTGGGAAGTAGTTTACACCATGCCCTCTCTTTGTCTAGTGAATTATCAAACAATATACAGATAATTGTGAAGTCTGCATAATTCTGCGGCCATGCAAATTGATTTTTCTCAGGTTTCAATGGATTGAGATTGGGATTGAGATATCTTATCTTTTGTACCTTATGATCTGACGGTTAATGAAGTGGTATCAAGATCAAGGGTGGGACTGAAAGCTATGAATATTTGCCTTTCAAGAAAAGATATGAAAAGCTATGAAAGCTAGGGTATTCTCGAACCATACAAATTTAGCTTTAGTTTATATAACTTCAAAAGAGAGAAAATCAAACTAAATCATTTTAGTTTATATTTCTACAAAAGAAAAAAAATAAAAGAACTTATATCTAATTTCTTTCTTGTATTTTGCTATACCAACTTTCGTCCTGATCTTACTTTTAGTGCATACCTTATTCTGCTTAAAGAAACACTTCCACAAGATTTTTTCAAGTGTGCTATATTTTTTACATTCTCTTTTAATATTTTATATATTTGCCGTCTAGAGTAGGAGATGCATATTTTAAGTACTTGATAATTCATTAAACTTTTCTCCCTTTCCAAAAAAAAAAGCTTTGCTGACTCTTTCCCTTGTCTCATTCATGGTATTTCTTTCTCGTTGTCTATGAACTTTATCAGCTGCGGTTGTTATTGAGGAATTTGGGCACAAGGAGGAATTTGGATCTTTATGCATTAGTACATTTGAGAGATTCTCCTCAGCAGCATCAGTTGCAGCTCTTAGTTCTTCTTACATTTGTGACCAAGAACCTGATCTAGTAGAAGCTTACACAAATTTTACATCTACCTTTGTTCGTTGCTGTCCTAAGGTCTCTTTTCACATTCTAATGTTTCTGCAGACTATTAGAAAAATGACTAAATTGATAAATGTTTCACTTTGATTGCATGTTTCCAGGAAGTTCTTGCTGCATCTGGTTCACTGCTTGAATTTTCATTCCAGAAGTCTGCCATATGCTGTACTGCAATGCATCGTGGAGCAGCACTTGCTGCAATGTCATATATGTCTTGTAAGTATATCGTTTACATCTTTTTCCGGGTACAATTTCATTTCAGTTCCACATGTAATGACATATCCATGTTAAAGTAAGTATTGTTATAAGAAAGTTATGCTTTTTGTAAATCTTCTATCTAGCATCTGTTAATCATTATGAAAGCATAAACCTTTAGTATTTGATTAATCACAATAATCCTATAAAATTTACTTCAATGCTGACATTATGCAAATATAGCAGTTCCTTCGTGTAATTTGCTGTAAGATATTATTCAATAATCACAATGTCATTTGTTTCTTATGTTCGTGAAATGATGTATTCATGCTTGATCGTTTGCTATTTGAAACATGTAGTTTGATCATCGGGAGGCAAATAGTGCCACTGACTTTTTAATAAATCTTGTCCTATTATCAAGGTCGGATCTATTTTTGATTAATGATACCCCTAAGGATCTTCATGATATTTTCTAGATTCAGAAACAAAATAATGAGAAATTTCAATAACTTGGCATGCATGTTTATATTGTTCAATGGAGACATGAGTAAAAGAACCATGAAATGTCTAAGTGGAATCTCAAGCTTAGGTTATGTGATATTAAGAAGAATGGACATGATTGTCCATGATAATATCTAATTTGGTAAAGCTTGCTAAACATCTGACTGGTTGCAGGTTTCCTTGATGTCAGTCTCACATCTGTATTGGACTCGTTGAGTTGTATAACTGAAGGATCATTAAGTTCTGTACTAATTCATGTTTTATTGCGAAGTGGGGAAGGACTCGTATCAAATATAATATATGCTCTACTTGGTGTATCAGCAATGTCAAGGGTAAATACAGAATTTTATTTCACATACATCATTTTGCTATCTCTCTGATGTTTAGGTATCTGATGTGTTTGGCAAATTTTGGTGTTTCATACTATCATTTTTAGATCTATATATTAAAATACATGCATTTATGAAATTTTTTCAACTTATAAATCATCATTACTCTGTTTTGTAATCCTAATTTTAAATTCAACTGTACGGTGACTTTTGGGACCCACAAAACACGTTGTTTACCAGATCCCAACATTTTTTTGTGGATGGATTTTGGTGTTTAAAGGATGCAAAACACAGCATAAAGATCTTTGTGTTCCTCTTTATTTATCATCCTAGAATATAAATGTATAGTGGTACTCCCAGGAACACTTCCTCATGGTGCCATCAAATTTGTTTTGCATTCAATCTGCAAAAAAGACAAGTCACGACCTTTTGATTGTTTGCTATGATGCGCTATGGTGCAATCAAATTTTATTTTGCATTCAATCTGCAAAGAAAACAAGTCACGACCCTTTGATTGTTTGCTATGATGCGCTATTCTATAGTTGTTAAACAAAAATCTAAGTGAGTTGACATGTAAATTATTTGAGCAATGATTACTGTTAATTTCTTCTAAAAAAATATTACTGTTCATTTAGCTAATCCAGTCAATTCACACATTTCTTGTCAGGTACATAAATCTGCAACAATTTTGCAGCAATTAGCAGCACTTTGCAGTCTTTGTGAGAGAACTACTTGGAAGCAAGCTCTTTGTTGGGGTTCTCTTTGTGGATGGGTTCAATCAGCGGTCTCTCCTGTTAACTTCTTTTTCCTTTTGCCTTTATTTGCATGCACTAAATATGCATATGGACTTTGTCACATCTTAAGTTATTTGCACTGGCAAATGTATGACTGTGTGTGCACAAATGTGCTTATCAAACTTTTAGTCCTTTAAATAATTTCTGACATTTAGTACGGTATAGTTGATTCTAACTTGTTATTTGGTAACAGGTCCAAGCTCTCCCTGCAGACTATCTGAAGCAAGGAGAGGCAGAAACTCTGGTTCCCATGTGGCTGAAGGCTCTTGCCAGTGCCGCCTCAGATTACCTTGAGAATCGAACTTGTAACAATGACCGAAGTGATCAAGCACATATGCAGGGCAAGGGGGGAAGAACCCTCAAGCGCATTATTAGAGATTTTGCAGATTCACATCGCAATGCTCCCAATCCTACATGATTTGCATTGCATTTGGATCTCAATCTAGGCACTGAATTAACTTTTGCTTTTCACAGTTGCTGAATGTTGCAACGAAAATTGTACATTGGAGGGACGCCAAGGAGCTTAGTTTTTCAATCAGCGACTGAGTTCTGGTCTTTAGTCCAATAATTCCCGGAGTTCAAGATTCTTGGTTGGCTGCTTGTGCAATTTTAGGGAACTGTTTCAAGGCCTGTAAATCATACAACGAGTATTTTAAATCTGTACAGCTTCGTTTCCCGAATTCGACAATGAGTCCTGCACAGCAATGGCAGTTATATACAAGTCCGCCATCAGCCATCTTCTCACTTGACAATTAACAGTGAAAAGGGTTACAGGGGACTATTTTGTATTCTTAACCACACAGCTTTCTATTTTATATTCAGTGGAGCGCGAAAATATTACCCTAACACTTGATTTCTTTTGTAATATCGTTTCAGATATAAGGAGATATACTCTGGTGAGTTGTCTACTTGTTACCCATAAAACCTAACTAATTGCATGAACTGCAGGAAGTCTTGCATTGTTTCTGGTCGTTTCCCTATGAAAATTAAAATCTTGCTACTTTTCCTTTTTTTGGTTGAAATCGTGCTACTCCTTTTTGGCTCGCTCGTTCAGCAATACTGCTAACCTGACTGTTTTGGGGGGTATTTTCACTTACCATATTTAGATTAGAGTTATAATTCACATTACTAAAATTAAGAAACAATCACTTCTTTAAATCATCAATGTTTCTTGTATTATCTAAGTTTTTTTTAATTTTAGAATTATTTTCATAAACCTCTCTCAAACTATCATGATATTTTAAATTACTCCTAAAATATAAAATCGGATAGAAAGAGGTTTAAAGTTTTCTCGATTGGTTAATTTTATCTAACTATAACTAAAAAATAATATTTCATCCTCTCTTCTTTCTTTCTCTGCTTGCTTGCGAGCACGTAAGAGAGTGTCGAGAGGAGGGAAGGGTGAAAGAGAAAAAGTGAAGAGAGAAGAAATGAAATTGACGAATAAAAAAATTAAATTTACTTATGCTTAATTTTATAGTGTAGAGTTAGATCTAAAATTTCGTATTTGTTCGATAAAGATTTATGAAAATAACTCTAATTTTTATTGAGGCATATGGTGTGTACATTGACATAGAGGTGAGCACAATTTCAACCCAACTTGGTCAATCTAATTTGATTAGATTGGATTGGGTCGATTCAGATTAAATTTGATCAAAATAATTCAAAATCATAGTATTAATATAATAAAATTAATTAATATTGAAACTAATTACATTTCATTAATTTTATTAAAATTATTTTTATTCTATTTAAAATATAATATTTTCATAAATAATATTGAAATTAAAAAAAATACTCAATCTAATCCAATCTAACTCAAACTTTTTTAGTTAGGTTGGTTAAAATTTTAAATTCTTTTTCTTAACCTATCTAAACCTAACCCAATTTATTATTTTAGGTTGAATTAAGTTTTGCTTGGAACTCGATCCATTAGAATCCTTACACCAAACTCTTTTGATTTGATTAAATTTAAATATTAAATTATTTAGTAACATCATGATGACATCATCTTTGTGATGTTATTGCCACTTATAAATTCGTGCCACTCCTCTTTTACCAATTTTAAACATTTTATTATTGACACCATATGAAACATCTTATATCTTCATTTCTATTATTTAAGAGTTACACAATTTCTCAAAAATCTTCATCATATTTTTTCTCTTCTTTTTAATTTTTTTTCTTATTATAATAATATTTTATTTGCTATGATAAATATTTTATTTATGAAATTTTTATTATTACAATATTTTTTTCTCTTGTTATAATGACTCCAAACTTTTATGTTTTTCATATTTTTAAAGATCTAGTATTTAATAAAGTTTAATAAAAATTAAAATTTTCACGGCATACATTGATCATTTTAAATAAAATTACTATACCTTATTATATATACATATATATTTTTTTGTGGTAAATGCGAAGATATAACAATAATTTCTAGTGTAACAAAATCAACTTAGTATTATTATTATATTAAGTCATTTAAAATAAAAGACTACCTAACAAATATTTTATACACAAAATAAAACTTCAAATAAAATATATTTTAATTTATCCGAATAAAATATAAAATAATAAAAGATAAATTATTATAATAAGAGAAAAATAAGATTGTAGAGATTTTGAAATTTGTGCAACATTTGATGAATAAAAAAAATTATTATATAGTGTCATTAATATAAAGTTGAAGGGTAAAATATGTTAAAGAGGAGTGGCATTAAGATTTTTGGAGTGGCAATAAGAACACCCTATTTTTAAAGGTAGCATATTTGTGTATTTTTTTTAATCTACATTTTCCTCTTTTATTTATCCATTTATGCTTTTACCCGTTATTATCACTGCAGAAAAAGGAAAATTTTTAACATATATATTTTAACAAAAGACAAAAAAATGTAAATAAAATGTAATTGACAGAAATATAATTGAATAAATAAAAGAAAAGTTAAATGATATCCTAATTTAAGAGGGGGTGGGGGCAAAAGTGTTTTCCCCGTGATTAGTATAGCTTTCTATGTTGTTCAAACATGACAATGAAGAGCGGCCATCATAATTTGGTATTGTCGTCAATTGTAGTTTACAAAATGATTTATGGACGGACTTGTGACACACTGACAATTCAGAAATTATTGTTGCACAACAGTTTATTGATTCTATGGTACTGCCTAACTTACAGATTGGACTTCGTTTTGGAGAATAGAAGCCTTATCAGATCCTTCTTCAAAATCTTTCCAGCGGCATTCTTTGGTATCGCCTCGACGAATAACACTCGATGAATCCTTTTGTAAGGTGCAACCTACAGCATAACATCCAGGAATATCATTTAACTCCATCGTAGGTTTTATTGTTGAATCACGATTGACCGTGTCATAGAACAAAGTTGTATGCTACTTCTTTTGTGCGTGTACCCTGGTGAAGAAAGTCATACCTTGCTCTTCACATATTTCATGATCTGATCCTCATTAAGCGTACTACCTGACTCTCTCAGGATAATTGCCACAGGAACTTGACCTGCTTCCTCATCAGGGTATCTGCCATGCCATGGTAAATTCTTTATCTTTGCATTTTTACAGAAAACCAAAGTGATACAACTCTGAGCGATCAAAATCACTTCCGTTTCCATCTGTTATGACACTACAAACAGCGATATGTACTTACGGAATCACAGCAGCTTCAATGATATCTGGGTGTTTCTGAAGCAAGTCCTCAAGTTCTGCAGGAGGAACCTGCACCGTCAGAAAAAGAAATGCCAGGAGAACTTACATGTTACACCATACATGAGCAATTGAATATTGTATGTTGCACACACAAATGATAGCTTGTTGAAATAAAGTCCTCATTTGATTATGCCAGCTGGAGATCTATCTCCAATGTTTTTTGCATTTAGGGGCTTTGGACCTTTAGTGGCGTAAGTAAATGCAATTTTCAATATCTATGTTAAACCTATGGTAGCAATAAATGGTTTATTGGATCCTGGATCAAAACCAAGGAGTAAGATAGTGACATACTTCAAACATCCCTCTTTGCTACCTTTATGGTTGCTTTCATAAATTGTGTTGGATGATAAGGAAGAAAATAATGAAGACAACAATCACCCCCACATGAATAGTGTTGGATGGTGGCTGGTACAGTATAGTAAGTGATTGCCACATTCATGATGGATATTGCCCTCTACTAAAATCAATGTCTCTAAGTCCATTAAATTACATGCAAGATATGAGCTTATAGTCTAGCATACAAAGAAAAATCTAGCACACGGTATTTTCTCTGGTACATAAGTAACGAAATTAGATCATCTTACTTTGAGACTGATGGTCACAAAAGACCATATGGATCACTCTTTTTCTTTTATTTCCATTTTTGCCTTGAAATCTTAAATTGAGACTGGTTTGACATGAAGAAGGTGATCGTGTCCTTATCGGAAGAAAGGAAATAAGCAAAAGATACTGGTAAAGTGCAGCATCATTCTCACCTTCGGTCGGACTGGATCATGATTAAATTCTAGGATTGTGTCCCTATGAATGCTTGCATGGCATCAAAACCTATACAAGATACTAATAGCAAATAGCTGATCTCCAGGAATAGATTTAATAGAATTCAAAGAAAAGGCTAACAAAAAGTTGGAAGCATATGCCAACTGCAGATACTATATTCACGAGTTCTTGAACTCATAGTACTTTTTCTTAGTGTAATAAACATAGCTTAAGCTGTCCCAAACTTTGAGATGCTCTTTTACTTTTACTAAATTTGTCAAATATCAAGATCTTGCCCTTCTTCATTCAGTGCATTAGGTTTCCCTAAAGAATCGGCTCTCAGGATTCTAGCAATTTGTTTAAGAGAATTTTAGCAAATTTAATCAACAATTATCCCTTCAAGGTCAATGGATAAAATTAGTTAGTGATTACTGTGTGTTACCTGGTAACCTTTGTACTTTATCAAATCTTTCAATCTATCTATAACAAAGAGGAGACCATCTTCATTAATGTAACAGATGTCCCCAGTTCTCAACCATCCTTCAGAGTTCAGAATCTCAGATGTTGCTTCCTGATCACCAATGTATCCTAAACTAATTTACAGAAAGAGAAACATGGATTTATTGATATTGAAGTATCAAGAAAATCAGAGTTAAGATCAGATGGTAAAAGGTAACCAAGCTTCAGTAATGTTAACAAGAAAAAGTAACTGAAACTAAATCAAATATAAATGGGTACCCAGAATCATGAGTATGCTAGGAAAATAATAGAAGAAACTTAGGTAATGTAGTATCTATATTGTATACATGTTATGCCCTATAATGATACAAATATACGATGACACATACAATGGTCTATCACTCTATCCCACTTTACAGAGGAGTATACGATCACTGGAGAGAAAAAAAGGCTGCCAGAAGCTTTGAAGGCTTTGGACATGGACCAATGCCAGAAGTTTTTTGGTACATCAAAGCTTCATGCTGTTAGCAAGCTCCATGATGATGGATGGAGATAATCTTTTGTGAGATGATAGAAACACAAATACTAACAAAAAGAAAAAAAGAAAAGAAGTGTTCCAGGAAGCAGAAAAAATCCTGTTAACGCAAGCTCATTGTCCCACAGAAAAATGAATTCCATGAGATAAAACAAAGAAAATGAATCCCGACTTATTCAACTATTTGCCAAAAAAAAAAGGAATATCAGTAATAGGCAGGAGGTTGAGGCTTTCTTTTGCAGTGAATGAGTTGGGAAAATAGAAAAGAGAAACTCATCATCTCAATTGCTGATGGTTAACATATTCAGCAATTTGTATATTCCAAAAGCACAAACCTGATATAGATAGGACCAACAACTAGCTAGCATAGATGACTGGTATAGCCTCTGTGTCAGAAACACTTCAATTCTTTCACAAAATTGTAACAATGGAGCAAGTATTTGATGCATGCCAAAAAGATTTAAAATTAGGATGCATATACCAAGTAGGTACTGAAGGATGGCTTACATAGACAACTTCAACTTGTTTCTATGCATTTGTTTCCTTATACACCTTCTTTGTCCTCTTTATTTTGAAAAAAAACTTTAATATGAAAAAAATGAATATGTTCCATCAAGTTCTCTGTTAATTATGGATCTAAACTACACTTACTATTTTACTAGTACTCGTATTATTTCTTGCATCAGTTGCAGTATTAAGACCCGAGCCTGATCAGTCTTAACATGTATGACTTTGCTTTAAAAGTCTGGAAATCCTCAGAGAAAACGAAATCTTTCAAACATGCAACCTGCCCATAGAAAGTCAATATCCGAACAATTTCAACTTCATTGAAGTCTGAAGGACCCATGTATGTAACTTAAACAGAAAGAAAAGAAGTATATAAATTTGAAGTGAAATGGAAGAACTATTAATAAGAACCAAATGGGGCCACAGCTTAACTTGCAGTCACCTGCTAAAAATTCTTTTAAGAGCATAGATGAGGAACAATATGGAAATGCAAGGCCATTGCACCGCTTGCAGTTGCAGGGGTGTAGAGCCACAGTAAATAATAGTGGCTGCCAGGGAACTAGAGACAGATTGTCGGCGACTAAAGACACCTGTGAGGGTGAAAGTTTTTGTGTGGCTTCTCCAACGCAAGAGATTGCTCACGAAATCATATAGGATGGACTGGGCTCCTGGAGTGGAGGTTTCTTGTGCTCTTTGTGGTGAGGTGTAGAGGACATAAACTACTTTTTTTTATTGTAGTTTTGTGAAAGAGGCATGGTCAATTTTCCCATGTCTTGCACTGGAGGTGGAATCGGAGTTAAGATTTTGGAGATCCTTTTGAGGGGTTGTTCAATCATCAGATAATCGAACATATGTTTCAACTAAGCGAAAGGCAGCATCAATTGGCATCATGCTGATCATATGGAGACAACACAATGCTTGTAAATGACGCAATGAGAGAGTATATGTAGAGACCGTGGTTCAATCGGCAAATGTTTTGAGTAGAGAATGGGGAGAGGGGGTGAAGAGTGATCTCTTTGTTATGATTTTTGTTGTATATTTTTGTATAGCATAGCTCATTTCAATAAAATTGGACTACTGAAAAAAGGTCAGCCAACCTTTTCCCTTTCAGAAAGAAAATTACTTCTACAACTTGGAACGACTTTCACCACTTTGACAAATAGCGTTTTATACTTAATATGGCTTCAATTGACCCAATCCTGTTAACTTTACCATTGAATATTACAGGAATGTTAATCAAGGATATAATGAAGAAGCTAGTTAAGAAGACTAAACCCTCACTGTGCATCTAAAAGACATTCATTTGGAGCAATCTTTTACCTGAACACCTATCATATTTAGCTTAGTTTGAAGATCTATAGATAAGTACATACTACCAGATGGAACTGCTTGCCTTTCATGATTGTTGGGCCCTTGAGCCAGAGTTCCCCATGCAATCCTGGTGCCAAAAACATTCCTGTGACAGGATCAATTATCTTTGCTTCAAAGCCTGATGCAAGGCGCCCAGTCGAACCAAGACACCGGCTTTCATCCCAATCTAGAGATCTAGCTATTCCACCTGTTGACTCAGTCAATCCGTAACCCTTCAAAATAATTAAACAAACCAACAATTATGATTTGAACTTTGAAGAGTAGAATATCTCATCTCAATTACAGAGAAATCTTACATGTTGCTTAGGCAATAAGCATCATTACCTATCACATTGCTCTCACTTGGAGTTGCTTCTAGAGACGATTTAATGAAAATATTGTTTTCAAAGCATCAAAGCAACTTCAGTAACTTCAAATATTTGAAACATATGATTATAGTGGTTAGTTTAATCAAGAATCTCTTAGTATCAGTTTGAACAATTTGATTAGCTACACACCGCGTTGGGCTTCCTTGTTATTTCAAGTAATTGCAGAGAACTTAAAGTGGAAAGACATCACTAACCTGCGCCAAGCGGATTCTTGGAAATTTAGCCATGAATCGCTGGCTCAGTTCCACTCTGACCGGCGCTCCACCGCAGGACACCACCTGCAACGAGCTCAGGTCATACGACCTCTCCTCATCTGTCTTCTTCCCATCAGTGTTCTCGTATAACTTCACGATCGCCAGCAATGCCGGCGGTGCAAGCGACAGCTGCGAGACCTGGAACCGCTCTACGGCTGCCAGCGTTTTCCGGACGTCGAACCTCGACGTCTGTAACACCGTCGTCTCCCTCACTGCCACCGTCTTCAATAGAAAGAGGAAACCGTAAATGTGGAACAGAGGCACCGTCAACATCTGTACCGTCGCCGTCGCAGCCGCTGCCCGCGTCGTGAACTGCGCAAGCGCCGCGATCAAGTTGCGGTGGGTCAGCACGACGCCCTTGACGCGCCCCGTCGTGCCCGACGAATAGAGCACAGCAGCAGCATCCGATTGCCGGACCTCGTCAGGCGGACTGTCGTCCTCCGCGGGATCGAAAGCAAGCAGGGAGCGGAACTGGGGGGAATCGAGGAGGACGGTGGGAATGTGGGAGGGGATCGTGCCTGCGGTGTCGGATGTGGCAAAGACGACGGAG
>LTAE01001219.1:28210-54418 GCA_001647135.1 Pontederia paniculata | reverse complement strand
AAAACTAGAGTTAGAAAAGATTAAAAACAGCTTTGAAAATTTTTCCTATGGTGAAAAAATGTTGGATGTTATGTTGTCTCAGCATAAAAACCCTTTGAACAAAAAGGATTTGGAGTTTAATTCTCAGGGAACAGTATTTGTAAAAGCCTCACACTGTTTTGACACAAGCACTCCTAGCACCTCTACTTGTATGAGTAAGGGCAAAAAGGCTATAGACCCTGAATCGGCTACTAAAATTGTAAATACTAAAACTAGCACTACTCGTAAGAATTATGCATTCATGTATCACAGGAACACAAGACGTGTTTACATGCAAAATGTTAAAAAAGGTTATGTACATGCATATTCTTATATTATTCCTATTAACGTCCTCAACAAATCTGATCTTAGGGTAGGTGATTGCGTCTAGTTTTCAATAAAAAAATTACTTTATTTTGTTGACGGTTTAGATTTCTAAACTGTTCTGATATATCGATTGTGGATTTTTTTTTGTTTCGGCATATCCGTGCATAAGTTTCTCTAGCATGTGTATCTTTTTGGAGGAAAAATGCAGTAAACTTCTTATTGGATCCAAAAATATTATAATTACTACATCAACCCCTTCAATTTATACCGTTGATCTAAGACAAAACCTTCTCACAACAGGCTGCTAAGAATTGTAACACATCAGTGCATATCAAACTGCTACAGTGTCTGATATGCTGTTACAGAGCTCCGTATCGGAAACTATCAGAAAACATAACTATAGTTTGAAAAAATAACAATAGGAACAGTCCTTTAATACCAGACAAGCTGCCATATTTTATGAGTAGAAGTTTATCCCAAACTTGTTCACAATTATTCAATAACAGGAGAATTCTTTTTGCTAGGCACGAGGATCTCATAAGGTAAGAATTTTTAATCCCTATCCCATCCTCATCCTTTGGCTGTTGGAAAAAATTTCCCATCCAATTAGGTGCCTCGGTTGATTCTATCCCTGTGAGGACCATAGGAATGATCTACTTTGTTTTTCAAAATTATCAAGAATGGGATTTGACAGATAGATAGAACAGATAGCATGATTTGGCATTGACTTCAATACAGAATTGATGAATGTACTTCTACATGTTACTGATTGTAACACTATCAGACATCATTAGATAACATATGAAGATCAAAATAGTCGGTGCTGTTGTAAAAGATGACCCAAGGTTCAAAATGAAGACTCTAAACTGCCAGAATATAGAATGATCCTTTTTTCTGCATGTATTATGAGTGAAATCAGTTTTGCTTCTTTAAGTTCTAGTAATTATACATGCTAACATTATATGTGCATTTGTATGCACAACATTTTTGTGCATTAGCTCCATGACTCCTCTTCAACTGTCTCAAATCAGTTTGTGCACTTATTTGTTAAATATTATTTTCCAGGCTAAGAGATTAACCTGGTCTTCTCACAAGGAAAAGTATTATTTTCTTTATCAGGTTCCCAGTAGATTTTGTTTTGCGTTTGTCTGTATGTGATAACACTTACATTCTTCACATGCGAAATTGTAGTTCTACAAAATAATGAATGGCACAAGGACCCCAAAGTTGTGAGTGATGAAATTTTGTGGATGATCTCTGCAGTGGAACTTTCTGGAGTTTCCTTTTGCATTTGTCCAAGAATTTTTTCCTATTGACGTCCGCAGTATGCTCCAAGAAGTGTCTGAATCACCAATACCCAGACATCATCTTGTTTTGGTAAGATTCCCACATCATCTGTTGACCTTTGCATTTGTCCCAAAAATTATCATTTTGATTTGAATGGGTCCAAGTAAAAGTTTCAAAGGGTAGGATTTGTTAAGCATCTGATCTTTTTGATCCAAGAACAATATAGATCAATTTATATCCAACACTACAGCAAATTATACACTATGGTGTGCTGCAAATTCATCTCCTAGGTGTCTATAAGAAGTCCATTAATGTAATTTGAGTTGCTCAAATGCAAACACAGAAGTAAGATCCCTGTATCTGCTTGGCCTTAATTCGTAGAAATTGTATGAAGACCTCCAGGAGCACTAGCATGTTTGCTCCCAATGAAAGTGTGTGGCATTGAAATAGATACAAGTAATATTTAAGTAACTATAGGAATTCATTCGTGTAATCCTAGATTATTTTGGAATTGCATGCAATTTGGCTTCAAAGCCACAAACCATTTATATTATTAGTTTCAAGTAAACAACATGAATCCCATTTATTGAGATTACTCTTCAAGATTATCACATACACGTATATATGTATATCCACTTTTGAAAATTGAAATTCATCTATAGATGATCAACAAGAACTTGACAGCTCTTGCAAGATTAATTCCGATGATAGTCCCTTCTTGAATCACCAAATGGACATGGGCACCTGGCGCACTGATCATCGGCTATTATGTAGGGAATTCTACACTTAAACACACTCATTTTCTATCTAATTTCAGCCCATATGCATACTTTCTTGAGTTCATTTCTTCATATTTCCTATTTGTTTGTACAGTTCATGTGTAGAGTTTCGTATAGAATTATTATGTGCATGAATTAGATGCATTTTCAGTCCTTTTTGTTTGCATCCTAATCTATCATTTAATTGCTGGCCAATCTCTGTTGTTGAACCATTTTATGATCTTGAGAGAAGACTTAATTAGTTTCCTATAAGAAGTCGATTCATGTAATGTTAGCTGTTGTTTTTGCTCTAGTATAAGATCATTTGGGAGCTGTCCGAGTACTTTTTGGCTATGTCAGTTACATGTTTGTTGTTTCTGCTTCTGCTGTAGCTGCCACCTGTCCAACTTTTCACCCTTTTTGAAGCTGCAAAAGAAGATTCCTTTCTAACGGAACATGTGTCACAATCAAGAGAGAGGAAAATAATCAGAAGGTGCTGGAAGAAGCTATAAAAGAGGAATTGAGGCTGCTGTGCTAGGGGGATCCCCAGTTCTGGTTTCTGAAGGATACATGCTGAATTGAGGTTTGGAAGAGAAGTTGCACACCAAAATCAAGGTGGAGGAAGGTTCCCACCTGCTTTGGAGATTCCGACGATGAAGAAGAAGGGTAGTTGTTTCTGAGAAGCTTCAATTTGTCATTCTATAGCCTATCTTCTTATATTGTTTTCTGAATCATGTACTCACTGCAAAACAATACTTGTCTGTGATATTGAACCCAAATGTGTATCTAAACTCTTTGTTTCGTAAGGATGGTAGTAACCTAGGATGATACTTGTATGGTGTTGAGACAAACTTCTTTATGGAACGACAATTCCTCTTATGGATTTTAAATCTATTTTTTTATGTACATCAATATTGGAAATATTGCCAACAACTATGTTATTCTGTAATACTGAAAAGCTTTCTGTTCTGTTGTTTGATATCCAGAAGGAGGTCAAAAGCATTGTTTTCTTAATTTTGCAAAGAAACCAGGCTTGAAGTTATTGTTCTTTGTTGTCTCAGAAATGTGTTTTAGTAGCTGTATTTTCTTGTCATGCCGGGAGGTTCCGTTGCCTGCTGTATGTTTCTCTAAAAAGAAGGCATAGACTTATTTCGCAGTTATCTAGATTCATGTTGCTAGAAGTTGGGATAAGATTGATAATGATTGTTTTGTGAGGTGAATCTGTTTAGAACTGTGCTTCTCATGCTTGGCTGACTGCTCATTAGTTTACAATGCTGATGCTCGAGAGGGTGTTCAACAATCGATTTACTCCCATAAAGCATTTTCTGAGTTAATCCTTCATGTTTTATATGAACTGATATTGAAGTTGCATTTTCTGATTTCAACTAGCTAGGAATTCTTCGAGTACCAAAATCAAGCATAGAAAGAATTAGTTCTTATTTCTGCTATAATCATTAGCTGAAAGGAAAATGATATGAAAGTTTAGCTATGTAATTTGAGAGTTCGTGATATTTAATTGAGATGTTTTTTTGAGGAGGAGGATTCAAATTAATAAGCTAAAGGTCTATGAAAGTAGCCTTAGTGATTTCACTGTTGATTGATCCAAAGTTTAAATTTGATTTGTCTCATATGTCACACAAATAGAAATCCTAGATGAACCCTACTTTTAGGAAATACTTCCTCTTATTTGCATCAACCTATAGTAATTCCCTTACCTGGTTATTAAAGTTTTATAAATAAAAGATATCAAACATACTTAATACTTCTCTGTTGCAATTTGATTTTTGTAATTACTAACAAAAATCTGACACTTGTTTGTTAGCTTCCGTTTAGTTTTCAGTTTATAGTTTAGCTATTAATTTTATATTTTAATTAGTTCTTTTTCTAGTTATTTAATTATGTTAGATTAGTTCTTTAGCTTCAATTCACTGTGGATATGATATTCGAAGTTAGCTACTCGACATCTGCACTTACAACTTTGAGAAAATCAAGGGTTAAAACTTGATGAATACATCTCATATTCATACATCATAATTCAACACACTGTATAAGAGAAAACAAGATATTTTATTGCTTCATATAGTATATGATTACATTTTTTTACAGCACTCGTTCCATAGCCTACACACATACACACCTTACATATAAACCCATAGTATATACATTTCTAGCATCACGCACAAGGGACAGCTCTAACACCTCTATAGGTTGCTGAAACTGTTGTTTGAAGTGGTTGCTGATGCATCAAAATTGGATTTTTGTCGACGACTAGGTCGGATGAAGCACTCCAACACACGGCTCACCTCGCGCATGTTCGGACGATCAGCTGATTTCAACTTGGTGCAGAGGAGGGCCAGCCTGAACATCTCTTTAACCTCGATATCCTTGCATGTAAAGGATATCGTCGGGTCCACTATGTCCATAACCATTGTCATATTATTTGTTGTTTTCTCTTGTATCTACAACACAAGAAAGCCATTAGTTTGGAAAAAGCTAAAAGGGAAAACAAAATGATCAATAATTACCAGTTGATGCAAATTACATCCTTTATCAAATGCTTTCCTTCCTGTCAGCAGCTGGAGCAAAACTATCCCAAAACTGTAAACATCCGACTTTTGTGTCAACCTAGTCGTTTCGGCATATTCGGGATCGATGTAGCCGATTGTACCCATGACGAAGGTCGAAGTGTGTGTCTCCGAAATAAGCACACTCTTGGCAAGCCCAAAGTCGACAATGTGAGCTTCACCATCATTGTCAACTAATATGTTGGAAGACTTCACATCCCTATGGATGATCTTGGGATTGCAGCCATGGTGGAGATACTCTAGTCCTCGAGCTGCACCGACAGCGATTCTAAGACGGCCATCCCAGTCCAATTTTTCCATTGATGTGGAACCTGTACATTATTGACCAAAGAAAAGAAGAATTAGTGTCCTTGCAACCATTCAAGTTAATCCACAATTTATTAGCTAATTACCGTGGAGAAGATCCGAGAGGCTTCCTTTTTCCATGTATTCATATATCAACAAATAACCAGATGGAGACAATGAGTAGCCATGAAGGCTGACCATGTTGGAAACTATATCTAGCTCCGTCTTAAATAGATCCAAGTTATGGGGTCTTGAACTTATCTTTTTTATGGCAATCGGTTTCCGACTCGGAATATAACACTTGTACACCACACTTGATGCACCACGACCAATTATATGGTTTTCACTCAAGTGATTGGTCATCCTCATAATGTCATCATAGACAAGACAAGCCAGATTGGCATTAACAATGACAAGCTTCGGTGGAGTATCTGTATGCATCAACAAAAAAATTCAACGAGTTCAAACAATGAGTATTCATAATTTGCTAACGATAAATAATGATTTCAAAGAAATTTTATACCAGATTTGTGTACTTTGCATCTCCGAAATGCAAGATATGCTGCCACTAGAATCAACAAAACGACAGTAACAGAGCCAAAAGAAATGATGCCCAGGATGCTAGCTTTTGGGAGAGATGCTGCATCAAGAAAATGGAATAAAATATAAGTGATGCTAAAAGTTAGCTATGCTAACAATTTTAAAAAAAAATACTAATGAAACTAATATAAATTTCGAGAAAACCTCTATGTCGATTAGGAGACGGTGAATGACAACGAAAACTTGTATTCCAATAGCCACAAAGGCCAGGATTTCCCATAAAGCTGCACAAAGAAATGCAAATTAAGTTGTGAATACACTTGTTGTCATTAAATCACCTGCCAGCTGAAAACCGTGAGAAGTTTTTTATGACAGGCACAAAACCAACAAAGTTATTGTAGGAGACGTTCCTGTTCCAAAATTGTAACACATTTGAAATTAGATATTAATACAATTATACTCTTAATCTAAAAGATACTTAAATTAAAAATTAGACTTACAAGATAGATATACTAAAACAGTTGGTTAAGGGCAACAAATCACCCGATAACTTGTTGCTCTCCACTTGTCTGCAAGAAATTTCAATTTAGTTTCCTTTTGTTTATGATTGTAGTCTTAATCATCGTTAATTCAAATGACAGAAAAATTCTTTGTGGATACTACTTGCAAAATGGGATTAGGTAAGCAAGGACTCACAACAAGATAAGACTTTGAAGAAGACCAAAGTTCTCGAGGAATTTGACCTGAGAGGTTGTTGAATGATATGTCTCTAAAAGAGAAATTTAAAATTATCTGTTACGAACATAAGTCATGAAAACCTTTGACAAAACAAACAACAATGGGAAAGAGAAAATTTATACATCTCCATTATGTCTGTGAGGCGTCCAAATTCCATGGGTATCAAGCCACTGAGATGATTGTTGCTCAAGTTTCTGTGAGATAGCAAATCACGGATGTTAAAATGATGAATTTTTTTTGTAAGCTAACGATATAATTAAACTCACAGTCTCAGTAGATGTTGAAGAACTCCGATGGATGATGGAATGGAACCACTTATCTCATTACTTGAGAGGTCACTGTAAAAAAATAACATGATTAAGAAACTACAAAGAACACACATATATATGTATACACACACAGGTATATAGATGTATCCATGCTACTTGCATAGTATCCAAATTCACGATATTTCCTAGTTCGACAGGAATCGGTCCACTTAGTTTGTTTGATGACAATATCCTGCCAACAGATAGTCCAGAATTATCATCATTATGAATAAAGAAGATGAGTATTTTCATTGTATGGCCTAAAACTATCTTCTCGTCAAAGGAATATGAAGCTCACTCAAATTCTATTAGCTGTTGGATTTATTCGACTCTATATTGACAAAGAAAGTTGGTGATAGATGGTTGTTCTAGTTGTTTATGTGGACGATATATTACTGCCTGGTAATTGTGAAGAACTAGTTCAGAATACAAAGTCAATTCTTGAAGCAAATTTAAAGATCATGGACTTGTGTAAGTTGAAATATCAACTGGGAATTGAAGTGATGATACCAAACCGAATATTATTATAACAAAGAAATTGTGCTGTGGACTTAAAATTATATTTTGAAAGACCAATTATAACACCTTAAGAACAGAGCATTAAGTTTACTTTTGATAAGTTTGATCAGAAGTTTGCAACATGTAATGATGATTATGTGATTCAAATAGCTATCAGAGGCTAATATGTCGATTAATATATCTTGCTATGACATGGCCAACCAGATATTTCCCTTGTGATGCAGCATCTTAGTCAATTCATGCATGTACCACAAATATCATATTTAGCAGCTGTGATCAGAGTTGCAATGTGATTATATATGATCATTTGCCCTAGTGGTTTGAGCTATCAAATCTCCATATCATGTTGTAAACCTTTGATCACGCTAATGTGCAATGATTTTCAATTTCAATCACCGAAAAACAAGAGTTTCAATGTGATTGCAACTCATTGCAAATTTGATTGGGCAACAAGCATGTTGACAAGAAAATCAATATCTGATTTTTCTATCAAGCTTGGTGATTCAATTATTTTGTGGAAATCGAAAAGACAAAGTATTGTTTGCAGACCATCTGTAGAATCAGAATATAGGAGGAGCATGTCACTTTTGGTCTCAGAACTAGTTTCTTTGCAGACTGTTTGAATTGGAGTTTCAGATACGGAAACCAATTCTGGTTGAATGTAACAGCAGTCCATCAATTCAGTTTTTCATGAGAGAAACAAACACACAAAGGTTGATTGCCATTTTCTAATTAAAAGCTACAAGGAGGTTTATCAGTTTGAGTTGAGTTCCAAATAGTTTTTTGATTGGAGAAATACTAATAAATTGCCTTCATTTACAACAACACAGACCCAACTTAGGGGAACACAAAGAAAAGCACATTTTTTGTAAATAGATTCCAAGATTTTTGTCATGTCTTATATTTAGGTAGTTAGTTAAACATATTCATTGCATTATCGAGACCTAATATCGTCCTCCCTTCAATATCTATTTTTTTCTGATCCAATAGTATAAAATTTACAGAGTATAAACTACTGCCCTTCCCCTCCAACACATGCTTTCCTTGCCATCCGTGGGTTCACTTTTTAGTTCACCCCTTAGAAACCATCTAAACTCAACACAATAATATTCGATTCACAAAAAAATGCATCGTAGGATTTTTAGTGACTCTTGGAAATGCACCACAAAAAAACAAATATTTAAAGGCTTTGATTATGCTAATGTGCAATGATTTTCATTTTAAATCACCAAAATACAAGAGTTGCAATGTGATTGCAATTCATTGCAATTTTGATTGGGTAACATGTATATTAACAAGAAGATCAACATTTGATTTTTGAGTCAAGTTTGGTGATTCAAATATTTTGTGGAAATAAAAAAAAAGTATTGTTCGCAAAGCATCTGTAAATCAGAATATAGGAGCATGTCACTTTTGGTTTCAGAAATGGTTTGGTTGCAGATTGTCTAAATTGGAGTTTCAGATACAGAAACCAATTCTGGTTAAATATAACAGCAGTGAATCAATTCATATTGCCTAAAATTCAGTTTTTCATGAGAAAACCAAACACATATAGGTTGATTGCCATTTTGTGATGAAAAGCTGCAAGGAGGTTTATCAGTTTAAGTTGTGTTCTAAATAGTTTTCTGATTGGAGACATACTAATAAATGGCCTTTGTTTACAACAATCACAAATTTCCCTTCCTAACTTAGGGGGAACGCAAAGAAAAAGCACATTTTTCAAAAATAATTTCCAACTCTTTTTGTCATGTCTTATATTTTGGTAGTTAGATAACTATAAAACAGATTCATTGTGTTATCGAGATCTAATATCATCCTCCCTTCAATATCTATTCTTTTTCCAATCCAATCATATAAAATTGACAGAGTACAAATTACTACCCTTCCCCTCCAACACAGGCTTTTCTCGCCATCCATTGGTGCACTTTTTAGTTTATCCCTTAGAAACCATCTAAACTCAACACAATAATATTGGATTCATAAAAAAATGCATCGTAGGATTTTTAATGACTCATGGAAATGCATCATAAAAGAATAAAATGCTTACAAGTACGCCATGGCCCGAAGTTCCACAAATGCATGAGGTATGGTCCCGTTCAAATTATTCCCATGTGCATCGCTATTACGAAATAAATTAATTAACCACCAACACTTATGACAGGTAACAATGAAGCGTGAAAAGACAATTAACTAATTGTAGAAATATGTATACATACATTCCATTTAAGCTCACACATGAGCTTAAATTTTCTGGAAGGGACCCATAAAGATCATTATTCGCAAGCTTCCTGTAGAAATATTTAATGCTCATTTTCAGGAATATTAGGAGAACCAAAATATGAGCATATCTAAGTAGCATTGTATGAACATACAAATGAGTCAAAGTACGAAGCTTCCCAAGTTCAGGTGGAATGGTTCCCGTCAATTGATTGCCAGTCAATTCTCTGAATGCGTAATAAATGATATGATCATATGAAAGAAATGAAAATGTCTCTGACAAAAGAAGAAGAAAAAATCTCTGGATCTCTTACAGTCCCCAAACTAGACATGTTACCAAGCTCTGGTGGAATAGTGCCTGTCAATTTATTTTCCTGCAGAAGCCTGTATGTATTGAATTGTTAAATTATCTTAATCATACTTATAAAGTGGCAATAGATATGTTACAAAGCAAGCATGCAATTGTGATTTTTATATTACTTTTGGTATTTTGATTAATTTATTTCATCAATAATCACTTTTGAAGTTTTATTAAAGTTCATCTGAAGTTTTTTTTCTCTAAAGAAAGTAAAATCTAACAATCTGCTGCACAAATTCTGAGATGCTGATTAGGTAAAATTTTTAATGGATTTAAAGTATCTAAAAATATAGTTCTTGAGGTCTAATTTCATAACAGTACGAATAATCTCAAAAGATGTGTGCAATAAAAGCTGTGTCAATAGTTAAACATTTGTCATGCTACCCAGGGACATACATTAGACAGGCTGAATTCCAAACATAAATCGTAATTTGAATTGAATATCGGAACTTTTAAACCCAGATATAATTATTTAAATTGGATGGGAATTGAAAATGAATCACTTTGAATTATATAGAGATATTTGATGGTTCAGGAATTTTGTGATGTTTATTTTCGAATCCAGCAGTAATTCTTAAATTCCAAAAACTATGCCAATAATGGAAACTTCTCTATCCATAATTACATTAGATAAGCCAGAAAACTGAACAAAGTTTTAGTTGACATTTGGATTTTCCTGAGTGCACTCAATAAATTTATGATTTTTTCAGGTAACCTTAAAGAGATTACCCTAAATTAAAATTAGAATAAAAGAAAAGGGACGTCTGTATCAGAAGTTATAAATGTCCTTTGACAAATTGTCAAATATGTCATGTAAACTAGTTAACTTTATAACTGAGTTGGCAAGACAAATGAAATGAAACCACAATGAACTGGATGTATGATGTCGGCCATGTATCTTAACAGGAGTCATTTAATTACAACAAATAGGCAGACAGTGACAATCTACCTTTTACCCTGTTAAATGTTATGTTATGAAATTTTGTATAGATGTATCAATATGAAATGAATTACTAATACGTGTATAAATTGAATGATATGTCATATTAAACAAGTTGCATCAAAGATGAATTATGCATTTTTTTTTCCTTCATGCTGATGCCCTTGAAGGACCACAATGTAACTTTTTTTTTTCAGAAATTGTGGAAAGGAAGATACATTATCTTTTTGCTAACTGTGAAAGAGTAAGGCCAACACTTGTTGACACATGAATCATTTGAAATAGTTTAAGAAATAATAAATTGGAAATATAAAAAATTGATTCGCCAAAGCAGTTTACTGCTTACAGCTTTGTGATATTCTGCATGTTGCCCAGAATGGATGGTATGGGTCCCGTGAGTAGATTGTTGCTTAAATTGCTAGGTAATCAGAAACTTAGGAGTTAGAAGTACTAGAGTTTTAATGAATTTATTGTAAGGAAACAAATCTAAATTGTGCTCAAAATGTATAGTAACTTACAGGAATTCAAGATTATTCATCAAGCCAATTGAAGCTGGTATCGGCCCAGAAAGCTTATTATCATTAAGCGACCTATTAATTTTCATGACATAAGAAGCCATTAGGGAATTTTACACTATAACAAAATTAGTTCATTGTAATCAGTAAAAAATAGGATACATGGAACAGAAGCAAATAGTTAAGTTGCAAGATCACTAGTTTATTTACTCACAATGCTGAAACATGTAGGCAGCCGATACTGGAAGGGATTTCTCCTGTTAGCTGATTAAGGGATAGATCCCTAGATATAAGACAAATAAATAAATTAATAGCACTGCCGATCAAAAAACTCGTTGTATGGACAGAGGTTCTGGACATAACAAAAATTGCATAGTGGTGCAGTTCCCAATTTTCGGAGGAAGGTTACCAGTAAAGTTATTGTTCTTCAAACTGCTGGAAAAAATAAAATCCATCTAATATCAAATGCATTACAACATTTTGGTAAAAGAACTTGTTTTCATATGGATACATACAGGTAAATAAATTTGGTGAAAAGGCACATATCAGGAGGCAAAGTCCCTTCCAAATTGTTATCATCAAGTCCCCTATTAGTAAGGATAAGAACTATTAGTCCATGAAGAAGAGAAGTTATGAGATATAAGTAATATTGTATTCAATGGAATAGTGAATATGCTTATACTAGTCATCACAAGCATGCAATAAAATTAAGTTTCTCATATTACAGTTCTTACAAAACTGTCGACACTTGGTTCCTATAAAGTTGTGGAGGGATCTCTCCAGAAAATTTGTTCTGACCCAAGTACCTGTAAACAAGCTCGTAATATCAGAATTAGTTCAACAGATTTTTAAGGAAATCAATATCCTTACAGAGTAACCAAATTCGGCATCTGCAACAATGCTGAGGGGATTGGTCCTGATAACCTGTTTTTATTCAAGCTCCTAAAATCATAGAAAAATATATTAACAAATTAACTCATTATGAAGCAAAAAGATAACCAGTTTCATGCATTTAGTTGACCCAAAGCTGTAATGTATATCAAGATCGCTTACAAGTGTCGCAGTCGCGTTAACTGAGAAATGGACGAGGGTATGCACCCATAGAGATTATTGGCGGACAAGTCACTTAAAATTCACCCATTAATATGTTACAAAGATATACCAAGAATTATGCAGGGTAAAAAGTGGATTGCACAAGAAAGAAACTAGAATATTAAGATGCCACGTGAGGCCTACAAATACTAGAACCATCGATCACATGACCAAGCTCCTTTCATTCATTTAGCCTAAATTTATAGTCAAATTTATCTCCTTTCATTCATTCATATGTATAAGGAGGTATCTAATCTTTTAACTCTTTCTACTACCCCAAACACATATCCCCCACCAGATTACAATAAACTCTTTCTAGTTTCTGCCACCCACAACGAACAAAGATGCCTCTGCAGAAAATATTTAATTAAAGGAGACCAGGATACAAGGAGATATTTAAGGGTTATTTCACACAACCTAGTTTGAAAGCTGCCATGACCAGAAGGGAGGCTAGCCTCTCGTTTGATGTAAATACAAGTGGCGAGAATATCCTCAGCTTCCATACCCCTACTATGTAATCCTGCAGTTTCTTAATAACAAACATATAGGCCTAGACCTCATCCTTTCATCGAAAAAAATCACCTTAATCCCATACCAACTGAGCCAATATTTATTTTACTGATATTACTATGATTACTTAGATAAAAGATGAAGATGCAGTGAAAACAGTTGAGATCTTTGCACAAATATTTTCAATGTTTAGTGCTGATAATGACAAGACAGATGTACCATATAGGTCAATGCTGCCAAACAAAATCTAATATTTCCAAGATATATCAATTCCTTGTTTGGTATATATTAAAGTGTGGATAATTGTATATATTTCATGTATTTAGTTGAAACATAAAACTGTATATGTATATTAAGATCACTTACAAGTGTCGCAACCGCATTAACTGAGAAACGGACGAAGGTATGTGCCCATAGAGATTATTGGCGGACAAGTCACTGAAAATTCACCCATTAATACTTAGAAATATATACCAAGAATTATGAAGGGTAAAAAATGGATTACACAAGAAAGAAACTACAAATATTGAGATGCCACTCAAGGCTACAAATACAAGAACCACTGCAAGCTCAATATGTTTTAAAAGAACTTTGCCAATATTTATTTTTCTGATTCTATGATTACTTTGCACAAACATTTTAGAAAGATGTGACAAACAAAATCTACATTCTCAAGACATATCAATTTTTTGTTTGGTATATAAGTGTGGATAATTATCTTAAAATGGTCAGCACAAATAGAAGAGCTATGCGTAGTGTTTGATTGAGGAATTCTGGTTCTAGGTTGATTTCATTCTGTGTTTGGTTGAAAAGTGTAATATTACGGAATTAGAAGAACAATTGATTTTGAAATGAGTGACCGGATAATATGAGAATAAAAGAAAGAATGAGATTAACTTTGCTTTATAACAAGATAAAAATGTTGAATGGAATTACAAAAGATGATACTTGACAGAAGATTCTTCTTTTAGAAAGAAATATGTAACATTATATAACACTAATTTTATAAACACCTACATGCAAATAATAATCTCAAATTAATTTTATTACAGATTCTTGTGCAATAGTACAATTACATTAATTAGAAAATTTTGAGGCCTAAAGTTAATATAATAAATGCAATTATATTAATTCTTTTACTTACGATTTTAATTGTATACGTGCTTGACAAATTAGAGACATCAATCATATATAATTCCTTAGAAAACTATACACTAACTGAGAGAAAACATACATGTGGACAAGGCTTTCTAGTTTTCCAATTGCTGGGGAGATCTCGCCTCCGAGATCTAGTTGTGTTAAATTGCTGGAGTTGCATCGATCCCAAAAAGAAAGTAAATTAAATAATACGTGAGGAATTAAATGAAAATTAATGAATAATGTACATAATTAATGCGAATGACGCGGGAAAAAATATTCTTACAGCAAAACAACTTTGGAGGTCCCATGGAGGCAGTTCATTCCATTCCAAGAGCAGTATGATGAAGGATTTTTCCAATCACTTAACACGGTTTTCCCATTTTCAAAAGATTTCTTGATCATTAGCAACGTTTCCCCTGGAGATTAACTAAACAATTAACTCTTTCTTTCTACTAGTAATTGAATGATTAATTTTCTAATGATCAAGCTAATTTAAGTATTTCTACATTCAAAAAATGGATGGCCTGAAATAATTAACCTCAATCTCTATTCTTCTTTAATGCTAAAATTATATCGATCTAAAATTACAAATTTCTCACCCTCATTTGCTCGTGAGATGAAAATCCTGAGTAGGATGAGCAGTGTCAGTTGTATCCAACCCGACAACATGTTTGAGCCAACAAAAACCTTTCCTGCGAATTTCAAGCATCATCGAATACCATAAAGGACAAAGCAATATATTGGAACATGCACAACTTAGGGAAACTTCAAAAAAAAGAAACAAGATATACAACTGCTAGAATAAAAAGATACAGATCAAGGACTCGACCAGATAGAACTATCCAAGTTAAGGGTATTGTACAACCATCATGCAGCCCTCCTGAGACAATTTAGTATCAAGTATTGAAGTAAATCCTGGATTAGTTGGATAAAGGATGATGACAAGAATGCCAAATTCTTTCACCTAAGTACCATGATCAGGTACAGAAGAAATCTCAGCATCTCAGTTGAGAATGATGATGGCCTGAGTATCACTAAGGAGGAATCCATAAGAGAACTTCTTTTAACCATTATCAAAATTTTATGGGACAAAGATTGCAGTCCCACTATTCCTATTGATTCCTGGACTATTGCCTGCCTTAGTTTCTGGATAGGTACCCTTATTTACCTTGTCAATGTACAGGAAATAAATGCTCTTTTTGGAGCCATCAATCCCGAAATGCCCCTGGTCCAGATGAATTTACCATTGAATTTTACAGAAATTATTGGGATACCATAGGTAAAAAAAAATTGGAACTGTCCAGCTTTGAGGCCAACTCTTCCAAGCCTAATAGACCAAGCACAATCCTCTTTTGTGGCCATACGTTCTATCCAAGACAATATCCATATTGCACAAGAGTTGGCAAACTCTCAAAAAAAAAAAAAAAAGAAAGAAGCAAGAACATGCTCGCCAAATCTAATATGGAGAAGGCTTTTGACAGAATTTCCTGGACAACAGTCTTAAATACACTCAAACTCATGAACTTCACACCTGTCTTCATAAATTGGATCAAGTTCTGCATAAAATCCCCCCTGTTTACCTGTTGTGTCAATAGAACCTATTCTGCCTGCTTTAAGAGCTATAAGGGTATTCAGTAAGGAGATCCATTATCATCACACCTGTTCATTTTGGTCTCTCAATTTTTCTCCTCTCTAACCAATAGGTTGCATCTGATGTCCTTCAACCTTTCAAGATTAAAATAGTATCAGTCACCTACTTTATGCAGCCTCCTGATTTTCCTTGCAGCCAAAACATAAAATTGCAAGAAATTTAAATGGCATCCTTAATCTGTATGAGTATCTCACTAACCAAAATATGAACTTAAACAAGTCTGCAATCTATCTCCCTCCTAAATTCAGCAGGAAAAGAAGAAATGCCATAAAGGATATCTTAGGGGTTGAAACTGGCTCTTACCCTTTTACATATCTAGGGGCCCCAATATCTTGAAGTTTCTGCCAAAGAAGGACCAGTCATTTTTCATTGACAAAATGAACAATAAGTTAACAGGATGGAAAATGAAGAACCTCACGCACTCAATCTGGAAAAGCCACCTTGGTGAAATTTTTACGTAGTTCACTCCCTAGTTATTCCAAGGGGACTATATACCTATCAAGTGGAACAATTGAGGCTCTGGAAAAACTTTCCAGAGGTTTCCTTTGGTATTTCAATGATGGAAAATGAGGGGCTCACCTAACAAACTGGCAAACAGTCCAGCTTCTGAAACGAGAGTGTGGTTTGGGGATAAGGAACATAAAACATATTATAGCGTCCCTTCTGGCCACAAGAATTATGGACATGCCAAACAATAAGGACAACTTATGGGTGAATCTAGTCTTAAATAAATATGGTAAGCCTCACCTACGGTCACAATACGAGCCCTTCATTTTACAAATTTTTCTTGGTTCAAAACTTTTGATGCAGGCCATGGAGGATATAAAGCTGGGGTTTCAGAAGCTAATAGGTAATGATAATAAGACACTTTTGATGCAGGAACCATGGATATTCCAAGTGCCTCTGTGCTTAATGCCAAACTATATAAATTGAAATGCTCCCATTTGGTCTTCTTTTGTCAATACTTTGCTGTTCAATAATATGTGGTATTATATGAATATTTTGGTTACAGCCTTGCTAATAAAATTGAATCTATCTTTTTGCCTGTTGGATCCAATGATAATGTGTGGATATGAGAGTCGGATACTCATGGGGAAGCAAATGGGAACTCTGCTTTTAAGCTCATTAGTAAGCTGGTCTCCCCCCACACAGAGATCAAGATGGCCTGGATGGAAACATATTTGGCGCATTCCAGTTCCTTCTAAGTTATAAATCTTCTTATGGAAATTAGCTCATGGTAAATTGCCAACTAAATAATTTTTGCTCCATTCGGATGCCAATATCACTTATGCGTGTACCATCTGTGGAGTTGCATTAGAAACAAACATACATCTTTTCAATTGTCCAACCTCTTCACTCTCTGGAACATGTTTCAAGAGTGAAACACTTTATGTACACTAATTCTTGGTATTTAGGTGATTGGATGCATAGTGGTGACAGATTAGAAATTTCAGATAACACTGGACTCCTCTCCTTATTTGCCTACTGCCAGTGAGGAATTTGGAACATATCTCAATCCTAAACAGAAAACCATCTCCGCTCTGGTTCAAAATGAATTCAGATGGGTCTTTTTTAATGGATGTTGTTATATACATATACCGAGGGGATAGGAACAAAAAGTGCTAACCATGTTCTATCAGATATTAACATATTGACATTTATTTGAATAAACATAAAACTGGCACAGTATGAGTTGCCCCTTGGAAAGAAATTAGTTTCTATGATATCACATTTGGCTATTCTACAATTAGGTAGATGAAATTGGGAGATTTGTGCATGATAGAGGACATAGCTCAAACTTTAAGGGTAAAAAGATGACTACAAAAGACTAGTCATCGTGTGTGTGTAAACACAGCAATGTCATCCGTGCATATATATATACATATATATATATATATATATTATATATATATATGTTCGAAATAGTATGCATGTGTATCAAGAAGGTATAAGGTATATCTGATTTTGTTTTGATCCACTAGAAACCTCAGGTTAAATTGGAAATTTTGAACAATGTTTACTGTATTTTTTATTTGGGATTTACCATAATAACTCATTCGACGAAACACAGTTGCTAACTGTATACAGGAAATATTTGTAAGAGAAAAAAGGCCATGGATTTTCTGTTGAAGTTTCTTCATCGGAGAATGGGTGATAATGGGTTGTATTTGAGGCAAAACTTAATCCGACCCAAAAATAATAATATTGAGTCGGCTTGGGCCGGGATAAGACAAAAATTTTGAAACTTGACATAATCCAACCCCAAAAGTTGAGCTATTCATTTTTCAAACTTCAATTTTTTTCACATATTTTAGATTTTTTATGGATAATGATATATATATATATATATATATATTAAAATAAATACATTATTGATAAAAACAAATGAAATAAGCTTGAAATTATTAAAATATAAGTAATTTTAGTATTAATTGATCAATTTTATTGCATTAATATTATAATTATGGGTCTTCTTCGAGTTTAGGGTTATCGGATTATTAAAACATTCAACTCGCTACCCGACCAAAATTAATCAGGTCGGGTCAACTTTGACTCGTTTCAAAGTAGCAACCCGATCTGACCAAACCCAAAAGTAATCGGGTTGAGTTGGACTGAGCAGTTATGTTCAACCTCCCACCCGACCTTCCCCTGTTTTCTCTACACCTCTATCCTCTCCCCCTCTCTTCTACACTGCTTCCTTCCCCTTCTTTCTTCCACGGCTATTGGAGGGAATTTTAATGCAATGCTGGAATTGGATGATAGACCAACTCCAAGAGGCGTTGGAGATTAGGAACTAAGAAGGATTTTGGGACTTCATAAATGAACATGCTTAGCTGATTTCCCAACTCCGAATTATCGATTTGCATGTAGATGCTCAGTGTCTTCATCATCTCCATTCCTTAATGCTAGATCAAAGTTGGACATATTTCATGGTTCGGTGTTTTTTGGATCTTATTTTAAGTTCGAGAAGGGGTGGCTTACGGAGGGGCTTTCAAGAGATGATAGTTCAGAAATAGAGCAACATGCCACAATCTAACTCAACTACTTGAACTTTATATGACAATGAGTAAAGCTCAAGGGACTACAAAAGAGAGGTGAAAGAAAATACGGAGAAACAAAGGTCGACTGCTCCAGCCGGTATATATAACTTGGATAAACTAGAGGATACTAGAAAATGTTCAGTTGAAGAGAATAAAGATATAAGAAAATTCAAAATGAGGTGGCACTGGAGGCCCGCAAAATAGAAATTGCATGGGGCAACGCTTTCGACAAGTGTGGCTAAGAAAAAGGATTCTAGCACACGCCTTTTCCATGTGTTCGCTAATGGCCGACAAAGATCTAATTATATAGATTAGATGAAGGTGGATGAAGATGAATTCTTTGGAAAAGGGATAGTGTTGGGTCGCCAATAATAGATTAGGGTTTAGGGTTTAGATAGTGTTGAGTCGCCAATAATAGATTACTTCTGAGTGTTCACCCGGAGGCTACCTCCTAGAGATTGGTTATGGTGTGGCACTAATATGACACATTTCTTAGCCGATCAAACTACTCCCTTGATGCGGCTCTTTTGTAAAAGTGAGGTCAATCAAGCACTTTGAGATCTCAATAGTGATGGCTTTCCGGTCCTTTTCTTTCGTGAGTTTTGGTCGATAGTCGGTAGTTATTTCATGGTCATGCTACTAGAATTTGCCGCCTCAAATGCAAGTAGGCTAAATGAATTCTTCCTCTAACTCACTCCGAAGAAAACTACGATGGAGAAAGTGGAGGATTTCAAACTTATAGCACTATCAAATGTCATTTACTTATTGGTGGCTAAAGTTCTAGCGAATAGCCTACTCGTGGTCCTAGACCATCTTGTGCATTGATCAATGGTTATTATATAGAGAATTTCATACTTAAACACACCATTTTTGTTTAATTTCATATCACATGCACAATTTCTTGAGTTTATCACATCATTTTTCCTATTTGTTTGTACAGTTCATGTGTAGAGATTTATATAAAATTATGTGCATGAATTAGATACATTTTCAACTCTTTTGTTCACATCCTGGTTCATCACTCATGTGCTGACCCAATCCCTATTATTGAACCATTCTATGATCCTGGGAGGAGAAGATTTAATTAGTTTGTTGTAAAGTGTTAATTCATGTAATGTTGGATGTTGTTGTTATTCTAGTACAAAATCTGTTGGGAGCTGTCAAGATACTTTTTGATTGTATCTGCTGCTTTTGGGCTGATTCTACAGAAGTTGCCATTTGTCCCTCCTTTTTGAAGCTGCATAGAAGATTCCTTTTCCAAAGGGATAGGTGACACAATCAAGATGGAAGGAATCAGAAGGTTCTGAAGGAAGATATAAGAGAGAAGAATGCTGCTGTGAAGGGGGATCCCTCCTAGTTCTGATTTCTGAGGGAGAAGCTGCACACATGGGAATCAAGAGGGAGAAGACGAGAAGCTGCTGCTGAGAAGCCGTAGTTTGCCTTTCTATCTTCTAATCTTTCATTCTGAATCAATGTATACAATGCAAAACATTATGTTGTCCGTAATTTTTAATTCAGAAATGTGTAGCTAAACTCTTTGTTTCCTAAGGATGGTAGTAGTTTAGGTTTATAGTTTTGTGTGATGTTGAGACACTTCTTTTTATAGAATGACAGTTCCTTTTATGAATTTTAAATCTGATTCTTAAATGTGTTAATGCTGAAATGCTGCTCAACAATTGTGTTATCTTATAATGCTGGAGAGTGCTCTATTTTTGTTGATTAATAATCCAAAAGGAAGTCAAAGACATTGTTTCCTTATTTATGAGGAATCCGACTTGAATCTATTGTGTTTTGTTGCCTTAGAAATTTGTTTTAGCAGTTGTGTTCTATTGAGATGTCGAGAGGTCGTTTTCTCCATTGTTATATGTTTTTTCTGAAAAGAAAGTATCGACTCAGTTTCTCAGTTCTCTAGATTCATATTGTTAGAAGTTGAGATAAGATTTGTAATGATTGCTTTATTAGATGAATATGTTTGGGTTGTGTTTCTTTGCTGAGCTAACCACTCATTCTTTTTCCCAAAGGTGAAGCTCACGAGGGTGTTTCGCAATAGTTTTATCTCCATAAAGCATGAGTTGATTTTCTGTGTTTTATGTGAATCGGTATTGGAATTACATTTCCTGATTACAACTAACTAAAAATTCTCTGAGCACCAAAATCAAGTATAGTGTGGATAACTCTTATTTTTGGTCTAATCATTGGCTGGAAAGCAAATGGTGTGAATTCCTGGTTATGTAATTTTGGAGGATTTGCTGATATTCGATTGAAATGATTTTCTGAAAATGAGGATTCAATTGATAAGCTATATGTTGAGAGAAGCCTTAGTGATTTGATTGCTCATTCGTCCAAGGTTTAAATCTAATTTGTCTCATTAATCACACAAGTGAAAACCCTAGACGAACCCTACCCTTAGGAAATACTTCCCTGAATTGCATCAATCCATAGCTTTTCCTTTGCTTAGTTATTAAAGTTTCATAGAACCAAAATACCAAAAATATTTTATCATTTCTTTCTGCAATTAGATTTCTGTTATGACTAAAACAAAATTTGATACTGTTGTTGTGTAGTTTAATTCTTAGTTTTCAGCTTCTAGTCTAGTTATCAATTTCTATTTTAGTTAGTTATTTTCCTAGTTAGTTGATTCTGTTAGATTAGTCCCTTAGTTTCAATCCACTATGGGTACAATACCCGAGGCTAGCTACTCGACCTGTGGGCTTGCAGATTTGAGGAAGCTAAGGGTTTAAAACCTTTTTTTTAGAGGAAAAAAGGATGACACCCGGTAGAAGGGTTTAAAACTTGATAAGCACATTTCACATTCATACATAATCCAGCACACCATGTAGAGAAAACAAAACATTTCGTTTGCTTCGTAGTGTCTGATTACATATTTTCTCATTACATCACTCACTCCATAGTTCATACACATACACATCCTACATACAAAAACTCATAGTACACATTTTCTCACATCATGCATCCAGTCCAATCAACATTCATATCTAGCAAAACCATAATGGATGGGTACACGATGGATTCTGTAATAATCTCCTTTTGGAAATGGTCAGAAAATAGATGTTTTCTCTAAAACGCTTACTTTCTCAAAGGCGTATAACTTAATGGTATGGTCTTTTTTATGGAGCTCCCTTCATCGATGTAACTTTCCCCCTATATGGATATCCAAGATGAAGAGGTGCATATGCACCACTTCTTTCTCTCTGTTGATAAACGGTGGTCCAACGAGAAGATGGGCCCAGCCATTATGACCTTCGTCAAGGATGTTGACTTACCCCATTGCTTTTTGTTACAGCAGCAGACATCACAAGTACCTCCACCTTGGTGGCGGTGGTCGGATCGGGGTCTCCCTCTTTATCTAATGAACAAACCTCTTTTTTTTCATAGGCCATATCGGAGGAGGTCACACGAGCATTGCAGAGCCTAAATGGAGAGAGTTCCCTAGGGTCAGATGGTTTCCCGGTGTTCTACCAGGAGTTTTGGTCTATCTTGAGGGAGGATGTGATGACGGTTATCCGAGAGTTTGCAGAGCGAAACCAAGGCTTTGAGCACCTCAACCAGTTTCTACTATTCATGCTACCCAAGCGGAGCTCATCTGAGCGGATTGAGGACTATCGACTGATCGCCCTGTCCAAACATCTACCTCATTGTGGCTAAGGTACTGGCGAACCGACTGAGGGTGGTATTGGATGATTTAGTTCATCCTATACAGTCAGCATTCATTAGAGGCGATCCATTTCTAACAGCTACACCATGGCATATGAGATTATTGCATCATGGCGCCGCACTGGGCAACGAGGTTTTCTGTAGAAGGTAGATTTTTCAAAAGCCTATGACTCAGTCTCATGGCCCTTTTTGTGGCACTCATTGCGGGCCCGTGGTTTCCCCCGGATTTGGATCACCTAGATGAAACATTGTGTTTCCACAGCTTTATTCACAGTGTTGGTCAATGGTCGACCAACCGGTGGTTGGATTCAGCCACAAAGAGGGGTACGACAGGGGTGCCCCCTAGCCCCCATGCTCTTCGTGCTCGCAGTGGATGCCCTAGCCCGGTGCGCCTTCTCGGCATGTGAGGCCAGTATCATTCGAGGATTCTTGTCGCAGGATAGTGGTAGCCTCGTGCCCCTCCTCCAGTATGCAGACGACACCTTATTCTTCATTGAGGGGACACATGTGGGGGCACGATGTACGGCTATTCTGGTGGAGTTGTTTGGTGCTGCCTCTGGGCAGATAAACCACAACGAGTCAGCATTCATTCCTTTTGGCATGACGACAAACGAGGTCGGCAGTGTGCTGAGGAATTGCGCACACCCATCGACTCTCTCCCGATCACATATTTGGGCCTCCCTCTATCTGACTGCCACATTGGGTCTCGCAGCTGGACACCAGTTGTCGAGCACATGGAGCAGATGTTACATGGTTGGAGCTCGAGACTCCTGAGCCGAGGTGGCCGATTAGTTCTTTTGAAGTCGGTACTCTTGTCATTTCCCATTTATTACATGTCAGTTCTCCGGATGCCAACACAGGTGGAGAGTCGCATTGACACCTTGAGGAGCAGGTTTTTTTTGGCACGGTTGTAGTGGCGAGCAGTCGATAGTGCACCTGATTGCATGGAGTGAGCTTTGTCATCCGATCCCAGAGGGTGGGCTCGGGATTCGAGACCTTCGCTTGACCAATTGTGCACTACTTGCACGATGGGTCGGGCGAATTATCGGCGCTGGTGATGATCTATGTAGAAGGATCTTTTTTGCATGCTATGGTAGGGACCTATCATGGGAGTCCCATCAGCATATACCCAAGGGCTCTTCTTCCTTCTGGCGAGGTGTTGCCAAAATTCTCCCGATGGTGAGGCGCTTCTTTCAGGCCTCCCTTGGCTCTGGGACAGAATTTTGATTTTGGGACCGCTACCTGGAGACACGCTAGCCACGACGTTCCCCAGGCTGGCAGCACTATCCGTAGATGGGTCTGCATCAGTTGCGGGCTGTTGGTCACCACAGGCAGCTCTGAGGGCTGAGCATGGACCCCTCTATTCAGATCAGGGTTGTTAGATAGACGACTTGAGGACCGCACTCTTTGACCGGATTTTGAGGCACCGCCCAGATGACTCCAGAGCAGATAGTTGGATATGGCTCTCAAACAGGTATTCTGCACACGAGATATACAAACAATTGCTTCCCACTAGCTCACTCTCAGAGGTCATCAGAGCGGACTGCGTTCACATCTGGCGGAGTCGTACACCTCTCAAAGTCAGGATCTTTGCATGGCTATTGAGACGGGGTCGGATCATCACCAGGACTTACAGAGCCAGGTGGGCACCTCACACTGTTACCACTTGTGCACTATGCCAGATGGCTGATGAGGATATCGCCCACTTCTTTTTTGAGTGCTCTACAACTATTGGGGTGTGGCACCAGATTGGGTGCGCCGGAGTTGACACATCGGATGTGGTCAGTTTTTGGAGTTCCCTCAGATCCCTCAGCGCACACGATAGCCAGGGTTGGAGACGATCGGTCATGATGGCTTTTGCCACGTTGTGGGTGGTATGGCTACAGCGGAACCATACCATTTTCAAGGGGGAGAGGTGTTACATCGAGAATATTGTACGCCGTGTGTCTTTTTTTATTAGNTATATATATATATGCTACAAAAAGGTAGCCATCCTTCTCTTCTTTCAAAAAAATCACAAGTAGCACCTTCTCTGCATGTGACACTCGCATCATTTGAGTTTATCACCAAATATAAAACAAGGTATTCTCGTTCTTCTTTGAGGGCCTACCCAAAAAATTCCTAGTTAGATTGACTTACATCTTTGAAAGCTACTCTTTGGTCGTCGACGCCTTTTTCCGACAACACATTCTGTTATAAAGGGATCCGTGCTGGCTGCTAGGAGAATCTCTGTGATTGTTAACATCTTTGGTCATTTTCGTGGCTCCATATTAATTGCTCTATGTCCTCATTTATCCTGTTTGGAATGGACGACTTAGAAGCGCACAGATGTTCAAGGGAGTTAAAGATGCTATATGTAATCTTTAGATAACATATTTGGTCCTTCCACTTATTGGCTATCGGATCCTAATTGGGACAAGGAACCTAATTGTGGAGCAAAATTTGGAGGGATGGTGTTCATGATTATTATCAAAGGGAGGAAAACTGACACTGGTGCGCTCAGTCATGCCATCAAGACCTATATGTTACATGTCAATTTTTCGAAGGGAGATTTTGAAGATATCCCAGTTAACAATAATAAGAGTGTTACAACCACACCCTATCTTGGGACAAAAGATTGATAATTCATTTTTTTAAAAAAAGAAAGGATGACTACAAATTGTAGCTTTCATCCATTTGGAGTTGTATTAGAGCAAATTTACAACTGTGTATGGCGGAACTACGCAGTGCGTGAGTTCCCCATAACAAAATAAAAACTGTCAAAAAAAATGAAACAGAAACTATCCAAAACCCCATTCTCTAACCAAAAGCAATGCATGGTGAGTAATATTTTCAATGTAACAACGCTCCCCCCTCCAAAAATCGTTCGATTACGCTGCAACCAAATCGCCCATGTGGTAGCTAGAAATGTTGCCCACAACCACCGCCAATTCGATCTGTCATGAGTCCCAAGTGTTCGTAATAAGTCCCAAAACCTGTCTTCCCTTGAACAATCGGTGTGGGCCAATCCCCCAAGCGATGCCATGTGTCTGTGGCGATAGAGCATGTGAAAAATAGATGATCTAGCGCACATGAAGAGTCTGCCCGTGGAGCCCATGCTCTGTAAACTCTAGTGAGAAGTCTACATGTTTTCTTTCTAAAAAGGGTTATATCGGTCCTCCCTAGATTGAGAAACTTTCTTAAAGCATCATTGGGTTCCGGGAAAAATAATTCTTTTTTGGAAAGATCTATGGTCAGTAAGCAATATTGTCAAAAATGTGTTCCAACACGTAGAAACAAACGATTTTACACGTTGAATCGGTGGACACGCTCATGTCCACCGATCCCAGTTTTTTACTTTTTTAAACAGATGAGATGGTCACGTGACCAACTCACCACAAAAGTCACGATGCCCTACCTTTTAGTCTCGTTGCTGCTCCCCTGGCGCTTGTGAACTGCTGCTGCCGCCGCTTCTGCTGCTACTAGTTTTCTCTCTTTCAACCGATCTGCCGCTGCTGCTCCTACTCTCTCTCTCTCTCAGTGGGAGCTGCTTGGGGACAGGAAGCCTTCTCTCTCTGCTACTGTTGGTGTCAGCCCGAGCTGCTTGCGGACAGGAAGCCCTATCTCTCTCTCCCTCCCTCCCTCTATATACAGTAGTTGTTCGCAGGCCTTCTCTCTCTCTCTCTCTCTCTCTCTCTCTCTCTCTCTCTCTCTCTCTCTCTCTC
>LTAE01001219.1:1723-17217 GCA_001647135.1 Pontederia paniculata | reverse complement strand
ACCCTTGTAGTCACTGAGTCTAAACTGAATGAGTTCTTAAATACACCAGGTTTTCCCCACATCAATCTTGCTCCAATGCATTGGCCACATACCAATTACACTCAAAATCAAGTTGCACTCGCTGTAAGTGGAGGGCAAGTCGATACTTTTGTCCAAGGGACTTTTCACAAATATCTTTCACCTGTTATGAAAGCTATTCATCACATAATCACCCATGTCATTCTCCCTAGAGCTGGTCATTACACAGGAGTGAATCTCCTTGACCTTGCTGTCCTTGCACATCTGGTAGACCCAACAACCCCTAGGATTTCTCTAGGTAAGTTGATTATTTATCAGATTATTAAAACCAAGGAGAAAGTTCCTACCTAAATAGCAAAACCCTTGTAGTCACTGAGTCTAAACTGAATGAGTTCTTAAATACACCAGGTTCCCCCACATCAATCTTGCTCCAATGCATGGCCACATACCAATTACACTCAAAATCAAGTTGCACTCGTTGTAAGTGGAGGGCAAGTCGATACTTTTGTCCATGGGACTTTTCACAAATATCTTTCACATGTTATGAAAGCTATTCATCACATAATCACCCATGTCATTCTCCATAGAGCTGGTCATTACACAGGAGGGAATCTCCTTGACCTTGCTGTCCTTGCACACCTAGTAGACCCAGCAGCCCCTAGGATTTCTCTAGGTAATTTGATTATGTATCAGATTATTAAAACCAAAGAGAAGGTTCCTTCTAAATGGACCAAGGGTGCACGTCTATATTTTGGCAACCTTATAACCTTTTTAGTCCAAATATTTTTTCGGTCCAAGTTTGCTTCCAATGAAGATGTCCTTCTTCCCAGCAAAAAATGATCAAATTTCCTTTACTACCCTCACTCGGAAAGGACTCACCAAAGAATCTCCTCCACCTACTAACTTTTCTTCTAAATCCGAGCTCTGGGACACTTTGTCTCTGTCACCTGAATCCTCCAAAGACACCTCTACTGCTGGAAATTCTGATCTGACTTCCACTGCCGTAGGCATTTCTACTGTCTCATCTACATGGCCTTCATCTAGGACTGCTTGGACTCCTCTCTATACCAAAATGGACATCATGGCAACTCAGCTCAACACAGTGACAACACAATTAAGTCAAGCTCTTGATCTACTACAGACAATGCGAGAGAAGCAGTTCAACGATCGTGAAGCCATTACACATCTTGCTATTCATCATAATCAAGCATATCATCACTGGGATGTTATGGAGGATTTCATGAGGGCACATGGATATGATCCTTATCCAGAGTCCCCATTTGATAATTACAAAGGGGGAGAGAACGATTAGAGGAGTGATCAGGACGAACCAGACGAACCCATCTTAATAGAGTCTGAAGAGGAAGATGGTGACCAAGACATAGATCTTCAAGGTGCAGGAGTGAATCAAGAGAGAATGTCTGCACGAGAAGTGGAAGCTGGCCAAGAAATTATTGAGATGGAAGCTGGGCAAATCATTACAATTAAAGCTGAACAAGATTTTGAAATTGACACTTTGATAGCTGATGTAATGAATAAAGTTTTAGAAGAAATAGCGGATAGAGTATTAGTTGAAGACTCAATTGTTTCCCCTCTCTCTAAAAAGAGGTTTGGAAAAAGTTTTACTAGAAGAAAAAAGAATAAGGATCAAGAAAATTAGATAGAATCATTCTATATTGAAAATACTGTTGCATCCAAATCTGATTGTTTGTAATGAATATTCTTTTGATCTGAATATCCTGTGTAAAATGTCTATTTTTCTTTCAGAAATGAAGTGCACATTGATATTTTTTTGATCTGAATGAAATGTGTATAAGATATGTGTTCAGAAATGAAAGGGTATCTGACAGGAGAAGATTGGACATCCAAGGAATTTGACGAGTTGTAAGTGGACGTCCGAAGAATGTCAGAGGAAGGAAAGGACGTCCAAAGATTTCAGTGGAAATGAGTGGGCGTCCGAAGTTTGTCAGAGGAAGTTTTGGCAGACGTCTGAGGATCTCATTGGGAAATGAGCGGATGACCAAAGCACCGACAAAAGAGGGAGCAGACGTCCGAGGATCTCAATGTGGAATGAGCGGACGATCGAAGTATCCACAAGAATGAGCAGTGGACGCCCAAAGGATTCAAGGAGAATCAACAGGCGATCACAGGTGTGCCAGAGGTTATGACACAAGTCAAGTCGGTCGACCAAAGGTGAAAAGCGGGCGATCGAAGGAGCTTGATAGGTATCTTCAATTCCAGGAGTGGACGTCTGAGAAGGATTCGGTGCAATCAGCGGACGACAAGAGATGTTGAAGATGGAGGTGCAAAGTCAAGTCGGTCGACCGCAGGAGCAGCGGGCGACCGAAGGAGCTTGACAGGTGTCTTCAACTCCAGGAGTGGACGTCCGGGTGATTGAGATGCAATCAGCGGGCGACCAGAGCAGTTGAAGACGGTGGAATAAGGTCAAGATCGATCGGCCAAAGGATTGGTGGACGACCGAAATAGCTTGACAGATGGCCTCACTCGAGAGTGGACGCTCGAGGTGATTGGGGTGCAATTAGTGGACGACCAGAGATGAGTGGTAGCTGGAGGAGGTCAAGATCGGTCGACCGAAGATGAAGCTCGGGCGATCGAAGGAGCTTGACCGAAGTCTTCAACCGAAGAGTGGACGTCCGAGAAGATTGAGGTGCAATCATCGGACGACCAGAGACAGGTTGAAGATTTGGACTCAAGTCAAGATCGGTTGGACAAGGAGTTGACGGACGACCGAAGGAGCTTGACTGAGGGACAAAGGCTTCAACATTTGAACTGCGGACGTCCAAGGGTGAGCGGTGGACGACCGAAGCACCAGACGGCAATTCAAGTGGAGACTTCACTGGAGCAGCGGTCAACCATGACAGGAGCAGTGGGCGACCGAGGGGTAGGTGGAGGGTACCGTACTTGCATTAACGGTTAGTTTTTTGAGTGAGGGAATTAGGTCGTTAGTGCAGAGTATATATTGTAATCCGAAGGGTCTTGGGAAATAACATTGGCAAAACTTTGGCCGATTAGATAGTGAGAGCTTGAGCGAAAAAGCCTTAGTTCCCCTTCTGCGATTCGAGTGAAGAACCCAGGATAAAAGAGATTGTGAGTTCTGAGCGAACTGTAAGAGGTTGTCTCCTTGTCCTCTAGAAAAGAAAGGAGAAATTGTAAGGGAGCCTTCGCCCTTGAAGAAGGATTTAGTGATCTCCGGAGGTCTCGAGTTCGAGAAGACCGGATCGGGGATGTAGGCCAGGAGTTCGGCCAAACCTCGTCAACAAACTTCTGTGTTTGTTTGTGTCTCTTGTTCTCTTCTTCTTCTACTTGTTCATATTTGCATGTGTATGTTTCCGCTGATATAACTAACCTAATTTAAGTAAAAGCAGAAAAAAATTTATAGCACCAATTCATCCCCCCTCTTGGTGCCATCTAGATCCTACAATCTAGACCACGAACCTTTCTGAAATGCCAAGATATCATTTCGGTGCAGAAAGCCAAAAGCTATCTGTCATGTAGAACCACAATGCAGGTAATCCGCTTGAGACGGAAAGTTGGCAAAGGCTTCAGACGCGGTCTTCGGTCTCGGCACGCGCCAACCGCCTCGATGTCCGCTTTCCTTCCCAAAGTTGGAGCATGAAGAATGGAGGATTTGATGGCCCATACCAGCTAAAATAAGGCACAGACGTCAGCATCAACAGAAGCCAGATGTTCTGCCACATTAGAATAAAATTCATTCATTTTCTATTTTTACCAAGACCAGTGTAATGCCAACATCTCAATTCGGTGCAGCAAATTGAAATCAGCAGAGGTGTGTTAGAGTACCACGTTTGACCTACTTGTCGGTCGAGGTCCAATTTTGTAGGCAAAATCACCCTTTAAAATTTGGTTCAACCTATCACATTTTAAAGACACCTTATATCTCTAGTATGTACCTTTTTTGTTGATCTTTTGATGATTAGTAATATAAGCGAATCTTAACCTCTTCTTTTTAAAATAATTAAATGGGGAACTATGACATCTACATCTATCATCATAAATAAATATCAGGGTGGTGTGGGTGAGCAACATTGCCCTCTAAGTTAAGGTTCAACCTATTTTTTTTTCATAGACACCTTATATCTCTAGCATATATCTCTCTTGATGATCTTTTGATGAATAGAATTCGTATCAATTGACAATTATCGATTCACTTGTTTTCTCTTTTTTCCTCTTTCCAAACTAATGTTTTGCTTGACTACTATGGATACAAGACAAGACAGTAAATAATATGACAATAGTTATGACCTTGTGGACTTGACGATATCCTCTACATGCAAGGAAGTCGAGGTTAAATAGATGTTTTATTGGCTCTCCTCTACATCAAATTGAAGTCAGTAGATCGTTTGAACATGCATGATGTAAAAGATGTGTTAGAGTACATGTCTGTCCTATTTGTAGGTTGAGGCTAAATTTTGTGGGCAATATCACCCTGAGATAGGATTCCATCTACTACATTTTAAAGACACCTTATATCTCTGATATATATCTTTTTTGTTGGATTTTTTACATTTAATAACATAAGAGTACTACTAGCTTCTTCTTCTTAAAATAATTAAGAGAAAAAATACAACATCTACATCTATCATCATAAATAAATATTAAGGTGGGGTGGGTGGACAACATTGTCCCCTAAGATAAGATTCCACTTATCACATTTTTTTAGAGACACCTTATATTTGTAACATACATCTCTTTTGTTGATCTTTTGATGAGGATAATTTGTATCAACTAGTAATTATCGATCAACTTGTTTTCCCTTTTTTTCTTTTTGAACTAATGAGTTGCTTGACTGTTGTAGATACGAGACAAGGCAACAAACAATATGACAATAGTTATGGGCCTTGTGGACCCAATGATATCCTCTACATGCAAGAAAATCGAGGTTAAAGAGATTTGTACAACTTTGGAGTAGTCTTACTCGAGCTTTTGATTGGAAGGAAAGGTTGGACATAGGATGTAATTTGCATCAACTGGTAACTATCAATCTATTTTTTGTTTTTCTTTTTTTCTCCTATTTCGAACTAATGACTTGTTTGTGTTTTGTAGATACAAGAGAAGGTAACAAAAAATATAACATCAGTTATGGAGATAATGGACCCGTCAATATCCTCTTCATGCAAGGGTACCGAGGTTGAAAAGGTGTTTAGGATGGCATTCATCAACACCAAATAGAAGTCGGTAGATCATCCGAACATGCGTGAGATAAGCCGTGTGTTAGAGTGCTTCATCCGGCCTTGTCCTCGACCAAGGTCCAAAGCAACCACTTTCGACAATGATATCGACAACTTATAAAGGTGTTCGAGTTGTCCCCTTATGCCCCAAGCGCCCTTGTGTCCATTATTTAGTTACATTAAACATTTGTATTCTTCTCGTTTCAGTATCGTTTGTTAGAAGAGAAATGCTCCGGAGTTTGTTATCACTTGTTGAAACTTTTGGAGCATTGTTCCATTGATTATGTAGCTTCCCAGATATATAAATGAGCAAGAGATGTTTTGATACAGAATCTCTTGTCAACAAAGATCCATTAACTTTTATTGATGTGCATAAGGATGAGAGTTCTTTTTATGTTCAACAATATCTAGGCCACCTTAGAGTGCTCGGATATTTGCGCTACACAATTAATATGAAGATTTCAGACAGATTTACTGCCTATTTGGGATTTTTTGTTGGTCACAAAGGCTACAAGGTTATAAATATGCAGAATTAACAAATTGCAGCCAATCAGGATGTTAAATTCATTGAGAATATCTTTACTTTTATAATAAAGAGAATAGCAAACCATGACTCACATTTTTTTTCAATCAGTTTCTTGAGCAGGACTTGTAAAAGCATCTGGTTATATGCCCTGTCCACAATTTTCAATATTAGAGAATCAAGTCTCTAAATATCTCAAGACCTAATAATCAGGTTCTAGTGGTCATCCATATGAATCGGGATTATTAAAGTTCAATTAATATTCAATTATTCAATAAATCTGTGTGATTTATTTGTCGGTGGGTTCTGAGTCATGCCAATTGGTGCTAAAAACCATTTTAGCAAGCCTTTTGTTGGTGTTTTGAATCAGCAACCTCTTTCAAGATCTGTCTGAAAGTTGTAATCTCCTCCACTTTTCCATCCTCGCTAAGCCTTCGAGGAGATCTGCCTCTTCATATTTGTGTTAAATCTCCCATCAGTCCACATTTTTAGTTTTCTATTTATTTTTTATTTTTCTGAATCTTGCCAAGAATTAAAAAAAAACTCCAAAACTTTGCTTCTATATTTTTTAGTCTATATTTGTCCATATTTTTTAAACTTTTATACATCACCCATTACTTTTTTTCCATTTTTGGCCCTTCAATTGAATACGGCAGCGCAGATTTCTTTTCATCCATATATTTTTATCTTTTTTTTTCATTTTCTCTCTCTAGCTCCTAATCTTTTATCTCTCTCAATCTCTTCATATTTTTTTTCTTTTTCAAAGAAACATAAAAGTCCTTTTATACTTTTAATACTATTATCATATAATTCGAATGCATCTTAGTTAATATTTATTTTAACAAATATTATAACTACTTATTGATATTATCAATACTTTTATTCAAACGTATAACTATTTATATTTTAAAATAAATTTTAGAACTTAAAATATTTATCAATATTAGTATTTACCAATATTAGTATTTATCAAGTATTTTTTTATCAACTAAGTCATTTGAGTTTTTTTATAAAAAAAATCTACACGAAAGAAAAAGAGGAAAAGGTAAAATAGAAAAATATACTTGTGAAACTTACTCTTTCATTTAAACGTTTATTGCTACAAGGAAAAAAGTTTTTTTTATTGTTAAAAAGAGATGGGTCAATACAGGCATGTATACATGATTGTATATTTTTTCCTAATTAATTTGTTACGTAACTCAAACTCTAATAAGAAAATATTTTTTTATGAATATGGAACACGTGACTTAAAATTTATCTCCGGTTTGTTTAGTTGATTTCAAAAAATTGTTTTGATAAAGAGTTGACTTAAAAATTGAGAGCTTACAAGAATGACCCAAAAAAGAACCTCGCCATCTGACATCCTCTAAACTTCTTCCCTATGTTATTAATTTTTGGTTACTAAATCCATTATTAGAGTACTATGAAAATCTATTAATGATACAACTTATATAATTAAATAAATATATTTGTCTGAATTAGATAGAGAGAAGTGGATTGAAAAAAATTGAGAACACTAAATCATAAAATATTTGAAAAATTTAAGAAAAAATAGATCAAATATTATAAATTTGTCTTTTTTGATATTCGAGATTCAGAAAATAAATCTTGAAACAATTACTTTTGTATCTAGTTTGTGTAATTTAACTTCACCTTTTATAAATTTACTTGTTTAATTGTTCAGAATATATTTTTAAATTTGAATCTGTAAAAAGCTAAAGTTACAACAATTATGCATTATCTAGCTCCTTACCTTTTAAAACCTAATAGCTTAATGCTTTATTTTATCTAAAAGATTTTAATAACTGAAAAATGGTATTAATATTAATTTATTTTAAAATAATGACGTGTTTTATTAGATCCCTCATTATGTCAACATCTACTTTTTAAGTAGCGCTATGATGTTTTAAAATACACAAAAAAGTTATTTAAACATCTCCTTGATATTAAATATTTAGATAATTATTTTTAATTTATTAATATTAATATATGAAATTATATAAAATTAAATGGTTCAAATAAGACTTGAAATACTAAATTATGTTTAATAAATCTTCTTTAATTGCATATAGAATTTAATGAATGTGCTACCTACTACTTAAAATCATATTACTTGTCTTATCGTTCGTAAAATGTTAGATATATATTAGATCTGACAACTTATAGCAAACTCTTTAAGAAAGATACGATCTTATATTCATCATAAATTTAAAGATCTTACTGTCAAAAAGATAAGTAATACTACGGTGTTACCTACATAAGTAGGTAGCACCTCTATTATTTTCTTATGTATAACTTATTATTTTGGTATCAATTTTTAATATTATATAATTTTGTTTTACTTTGACATGTCTATAATTTTATTAGTGTTTATTTTCTTATTTCAAAATAAATTTACCTACATAAGTAGGTAGCACCTCTATTATTTTCTTATGTATAACTTATTATTTTGGTATCAATTTTTAATATTATATAATTTTGTTTTACTTTGACATGTCTATAATTTTATTAGTGTTTATTTTCTTATTTCAAAATAAATTAATTATATATATATATATATATATATATATATATATATATTAACTATATACAGAGAAGTTCATTATAAGGGTGTTCATGGATCGGATCAATACTAAATTTGGATAACTAACCGATATAATTCTTATTTGTATTTTTTACCATTTCGATGTGCCAAATTTTCTTAATTTAATTGATCTATAACTCTTTTAAATAAGTATTTTACTTTAGTTACTTTTAAAATTTTGTACGGTAACGTATCCTTAAAATAATAAGAAACTATTATTTAATTTACTTGGGGTTAGGACTTTAAAAATAACACTAATTTTTTATTTATATTTCCAAAAAAAATAATTCCAAAAATTATATGTAACTATACATATATCCATTTGGAGTTATAATAACTCCAAAATTAACAATAAAATTTATTAACTTACCTAAGTTAAGATTTTTTTAAAAATAATTTGTTTTCTTCCTTTTTTTTTTTCGAGAAAGCTATTATTGCAAAACAAATTTAAAATTGAGCTTTATATTTTCCTAATCTACTTAATTTAGGAATATTTAATTTTTTTTCTATTTGACTACTGAATCCTTCTAAAAAATTATAATTTCTTACTTTTCTTTTATTTTTTTTCAATGAAAATAATATCCGAAAATTAATAAGAAATGATAGTCTATTCTTTTTAATTTACTTGTGTTATATTTCTTATTATTAAAATATTAAATAGTTTATTATTTTTTAATAAAAGTGTTCATATTTTTCCAGAGAAATATTTTCAGAATAAATTTAAATCTTCTTTATTTTATTAGTTTGAATCATTTTAAAATTATATGAAAATAATTTTAAATTAGATTTAAAAAATATAATGTGTATTAAACAAAATTATTCAGTTAAAATATGTTAAATATCATGTGTCAATTTTATTAGTTTACACCAGGTTAGGACTCTATTTATTATATCTACTCTTCATATATAAATTTATTTATTAGAATAGTTTTAAAAAATTGTGGAGTTGTCATGTGCTATTTTTGTATCAAAGTAAATTTAGAAAGTGCAAAAAACATCTTTTTAAATTTGTTGGAGTAATCGATAAAAAAAATTAAAAGAAAATTTGGTGTAAAAAACTTAAACGATAAAATATTTATAAAATTTATTATTTTTTTACAAATTTTGTGCTCACGATACATGACTTCAAAAATTGTGGACGCAACATGTAGTAGAAGACTATTTTTTGCTTTTAAAAAGACATATATTAGTTACTTGAATTAGGTGTAGGAATGACAAAAATTCTCGAAGTTTAGGGATCCCCATGGAGAATCCCCGATCGGGCCCCTGACTTCGAGGATTTTTGACCCTATGGGACCGAGGATAGGCGACATAGTCCCCTCACACATCAATTCGGGATCGGGACGAGGAATATTGCTCTCGCCTCGTGGTCCCGATCCCGATCCCTGCACATATATCCTCTCCTTCCCAAAGTTGAAGCCTGAAGATGACGAATTTGATGGCCCATACTAGCTAAAATGAGGCACATATATGAGCATCAACAAAAACCACATTAGAAAAATTCATGCATTTGCAACTTTTTGCTACCTATTATTTTATCTTTATGTGACTTCTACACTTTTTTGGGATTTCATTTCAGGTATATGTAATTTTCACATCCTGAACATATTTTCGGATTTTTTGTGATTTTACACTTGTTTGGTTGCAGGGACCTAGGAAAGAACAAATCACACCTTGGTGTCTCTTAAAGTTGATAGCAGCCTATTGAGAAACATTCACACCCGGAGCTCTCCTCTAGAGAGAACTTTCACACCCTGGGCACTACCAAACAAGACGCACAAAAGATAAAGCTTTAATAGGCTACCAGGAAAAATTCCCTCGCAACATTCTTAGGAATTTCTTGCAGGAAATGACAGGGGACAAATGTCATGAGGACAAAGGAGGGCCACCATGGTATAAAAGAGAGAGGAAGACAACTTTTGGAGGGGTTTGCACACCGAGGGTGGGAGTAGCCATTGTTGGAGCTTGGAGAGCAAGAAAGAATGAGAACTAATGAGATATATGAGGCGAGGTTCAAGGGTGATTGATAGGATATTTCAGAGACGAAGACGAAGATTTGAAAGATGTTCCATCGATTTTGGTTATTGCATAATCAGTTTCCTTTGTTTCCAGCTTGTGTGATTCCTGAGATGGGTATTTGTTTGGATATTTGTATGACGTTTTTGATAACTATAATCGGCTAAACTTCTGAGTCTGGACATGGGAGTGTTTGAGACTTTCTTCTTGTTGTATTGAACTCTTTTAGTTAAATGCATTTCCAAATTACTTTCCAATATGCTCTTAAGTTATGTTTAAGTTTCATGTGTTATAGTCATGGATTATTTATTACAGAGATCTTGTGTTACCCTATTTTAAACCTTGCCCGAGAGGGTTGAGAATGTTGCAAGAGCACTACCGTTATCCGAGAGGAGAGTAAAACTCCAAATGGGTACCACTTTTTTCTCAATCTTGGTGGAGGATATTGGCCGAGAGGTGATATCCCTCCATTGGAAAGAATTCGCGAGTAGCCGAGAGATTCTTAGTGGGTGAATGTCGAGGCAGAAAGGGTAAGGATTGATGTCTTGGGGTTTTTTTTACTATGAGAGTAGCAAAATCTGCCATTTTTGGATCCGAAGTTATTATTATTTGATTTAATGTTTCAATAGCCAGTTGGTATTTGAAAACATCTCCCATATCTCAGTGTCTTTTCTTATTGGTGTGAATGGCAATCCTTCTTTCTCTGCATTCGGTTTCTCTAGCTCCCTTGTTTGTAAAACCTAAAAATCCAAAAAATACATTGTTCTATTTCCTTTTTAAGTTTTATATTCTTTTAGTAGCTTTTCATTTTCTGCACAAATTTTCTCTCCACGATTTGATTTAGAGTAAAGTAGAGTAGTTAAGTCGTGAGATTTAGTTTCTTGTGGATTCGATCCTAAAATACTACCACGATGGTTGTACGCTTGCAATTGGAATTGTGTATGTTTAGGAGAAATTATTTTAAAACTTGTTGATTTTGTTTGTTCACCTGCTCCTAGTTCGAGACTTTCACACCTGGGTGGTATTACCTATGTAAACCGTCACACCATGTGAGCCTACAACTAGGCATATTTTAACACCCCACACACGTCATCACACAAAACACGAAGAAAGTGAACAAACATGATTAAGGTATGTATGTAACTAAGAGGATAATATCTAGGGATCATCATATGTTTATGACAAAGTTATTATTGTTTAACTGCTAACGAAGTTAGGCCCAACTGATGATGGGTTGGAAGAGCAATCGACGAACCGCGTTCATCAGATAATAACGGTTGTGGCGTGAAAGTGCCGATCGTGTTCATAGGAGTACATTAGAACACCAAAAATAGACTGCGTCACCCCTAGATGCAGGTCAAGTTACTTATGGAAACGGATCAACAAATTGCCACGTGGATGAAACGAAAGTGCCATTCTTTGACACAAGCCTTGTTAATTATTACAAAAATGATTGCAACTCCTCGATGGCAGCCGCAAACCATGTCGTTCTCCGACATGGGTTATGTTCTGCATACCGAAGAATCGGATGTGTCACTCTAACACGAACCTGGAATGTGGGCCGAGTCTTTTCACAGTGACTGCATCAACCAAATTGCAATAGTCTCAGCGCGAAATGTGTCCAGCCGACGCGGGGCGGGCCGTGTCTTGAGTAAACATGGACAAACTCTGTCCACGTCTCGAAAGTGAAATGAACGACTACAAGAAATGGATTGTGTCATGATCAACTTCAACAGTGTTCCTTGGTGACGTAGATGACGAAGAACGGGATCAGATGACATGGGACATGTTGCACTTGAGCACATGTTGTGCTACCTGAGATAAATTGAAGTTGGATCAAACGCGGGTCGGGTCGCCTCGCACCCGGATTGCGCTGCTATCATCACAGACCATGTCCATGTCTAACACGGGCGTACCCCGACCGAAGGTAAAGTTATGAATTAAGTCTTGAAATAAAAGGTCGTGTTGTGCCTAACGCGAGCCGTGTTCCCGATTGAAGGTGCCAACTCCACCTTATGGATATGGATATGTTTGATTGTACTTATTGATTGTATTTGAATTGATGAAGGGTGTTAATTTAATTGTATATAAATGATAACCTAGACTAGTTGATAATAAGAGTTAAAGAATTGATTTATGATTGTGATTGAATTGACACATGAAGAGGAACACCTCGCCGATTGGAGAATTTATCCCGATTGTAGGATTCTATACTAATAGTAGGGTTCTACCTTGATTGAAGGATTATATCCTAATTGCGAGACTTATCCCGATTGCATCTCAGAGATGAGGTGATTGAGATTACTGATGAGCGCTTATGTTCGAACTAGCTATCCTGCGGCGAGATAACCTGAACCTTCAATGCATTATTAAAGGCTCGTCATTGATCGAGATTTAACATATTGATTACACTGAGTATCGAGCATATTCATGTGATTGATGTTCTTATCATTAATGGACTAAAGTAAAGAGCAAAGTGAAAGATTAAATTGTATTTGAACCTAGCATGATGGACAGAATGGCACTAGTGATGCAGATGTCCGTGACATGATGACTTGCACATGAGGAGTTTAGCATGAGTCATGGTTACTGATTCATTAAAGTTATAGTTATTCTATTATTTCATGGAGCACTGTAATAGAATATTTTATTTTGACAAGATTCAATTGATAGTTATCGCTTCCGCATTATGTGTCTATGTTGTTGACCAGTCTTTTGGGTCAAAATATAAAGTCAAAGAGGTATTGTCACAACATCTCCAAATATGTATTCTGGCACATGGCAAGGTGTGAATTTGGGGGTGTTGCAACCAATTTATCAATGAATTTCTACAAGTTCATATTAAGAAACAAGCTCTAATATGAAATGAATTTCTACCATAAATAAAGAAAATAATTTCTTCATTTGTTACTGAGTTATTTCCATATTCATGATGTAAACTTTCGTACAAAATAACTACTCAATTAGTTTTTACTCCTGCAACAAATAAAAGCAAAGGAAGCAATGTGACCGTTGATGCTACACATCTAGTGCTTATTATTTGGCAGTTTAAGTCATGATTAACCCATCTTTTGTGCTTTACTTTCGCGTTTGATCTTTCATTTCAGGCCTAATTGCCACTTTCTTGCTGAACACTTCTACATTTACTTATATTCACTAAATCCTGCATTTAGAGCTAGTTATGTTGTGTTTTTATTTTTATTTTAGGGCCCTAAGAGAAAGGAGATTCCACATCCATACAAGAAGGGCTATCACATCCTTGCTCGTTGAGTCACTAGATGACAAAGCCATTTTGGTGGGAGAATCAAGCCAGTTAATGATTGGCAAAGATGAATCAAGGAATAATTTATGTCGGTACTGCAGGAGACACGTGTCAGCGAGAGCGAAGGAGGATAAATGAGGCCATGGAAGGAAATACGAACAACTTTTGGCATCTTTGGACAGAAGAATCGAGGGAGGGGAGTCATCTCTCAGTCGGAGGTAGAGGCAAAGTCCGCCATTGGAGACCGAAGTTGCAGATGTAGACACTATGATCATTCCTTACTTTTACTCTTTTGATTCTGTAACGAATATGTGTGGTAACTAAGTAGGATCATCTAAAGTTAGTATTAAGGGATATGGATTGGATTTCTATTTGGTTTCAAACTCATTGCACAATTTCTGGTTTTCGCTTATGAACCCACTATTTGATTTTCGTTTGAATCGAATGTTTTGTGAAGAATTTTGGTTTATTTTGATCGGACGTGAACTGACCTCCAATTCAATCTTCTTTCTTGTGCACGCTCGTTCTTGTTGGATGATACGTCCTTGACCGAAGGCATCTATGATATTGAGCGGGCATGGTTCTTCAATCCCGTTGAGTGTGATTGAGTTTTATTGTCAATGGATGCTTTCATGTTATTACAACCATGAGTAATTTGTCTTACTATTCTTTTCGAGTTTGGAGCATTTGGAGGATTGACCATCCAATCTCGTTCACATATAGCCCGGTAGAGAGCTCCACCATAGGTTCTGCAGACTTGTGATTCATGGGTCGTTTGCCGAAAGACCCTCGACCCAGTAGTAGCTATTAGACTGATCTAGATTAGATTTCCGGATTCTTTCTTGCTCTTCGATTCTTGACCGTAGGGAGATAGTGATTAAAATCCCTTGAAAAGGAATTTGTGATTCTTGTCTTCACTGAGACCTAAATTAGTATACAAACCCTGCACGATATTGTCGATCCAATCCAACATCTTCGATCCAATACTAACTTTAGGGTTCCTCACATCATTGTTGTGTTTCAATCCCTCTTTAGTCATTTGCTTTTTATTTCTTAGTCTTTGAAAATACAAAAAAGAACAAATTTAGATTTCTATTTCTTTTTAGATCTTCGTTATTGTTTTCCTAAGCTTTGTTAATTAGCTTAGAGTGGTTTATTCCTGATTATTGCTTTAGCTTCCTTGTGGATTCGATACCCTAAATACGACCTTCGATTGATGTATACTTGCAACATTGTTGTGTTGTTCTAGGATTTTGAAACTAATTGTCTATTTCGATTCACTATCTTGCATATATATTGTCACAACACTACTTGAATACATGTATTGAACCTGATTTTGGATTAATTTTGGACAACACACCATCATGTTTTTGGCGCCGTTGCCAGGGAAACAATAGTCAATTTTTAGAAAGAAATTACTTAACTTGCATCATTTCCATTGTTTATATCATCTTTAGTTCATTCTAACTTGCAAATATTTTCTTAAAACTTTCATTTCCTATTTTTCTTTCTTCTCTTTTGTCACTAACTTGGGTGTAGTGCATGTCAAGATCTAAAGTCACTGAAAGAAACTATTATTATGAACCACAGGGAGAGTTTATGAGAAGAAGAAGAAGAAGAAAGCAAAGACTTAATGAAAAGAAAGCACAACTGATTTCTGAACTGCAAATAAGATTTTCTGAACTTACAATTTCTGAATAATTTGTAGCAGTCAATCTAGATTCTAAACAACATACACCAGTTGTTTTATAGCTTGAGTACAAAACATATACACCACTAGCTGAAGAGCATGTTATTCAAATTAGTTTTGATACACATGAAGCATCTGAAACTCATGTAGGATCTAGATGGCAGAAAGAGGGGGGGAGGGGGGGGGGGGGG